>CM068369.1:432830027-433070027 GCA_034769895.1 Magicicada septendecula | reverse complement strand
CCGAAACACGACATAACTAAATTGAGAATCTTAAATTTTGAATATACCAAAGATTTTGCAAAATGTCAAAGCCGTCACATAGGGAAGTCTCACGAATGGTTCCAAAGAAAAATAAAGTTTTTAGTATTTAGAAAAAACCATTACATTACTAAGTGCATATTTTCTAGGACTCGAACACGAGATTTTACAATCACAATTCTTGATAAAATCAAAGACAAAATCGTTGGAGGAAGGAAAATTGTGTCACTAAAATTTTGACAAACGTTGCTCCCTATAGCACATCGATATATTTGTTCATGGAGGTACGCTGTATTGAAGGTCCGCAACGATAGCCATAACGATTGCTAACCTCCGCCGTGAGACGACATCAGAAGAAGTCATATAGTCATACTTGTATTAAAGATTCATTAAAATACCATAAGTTTTTCTACAACTTGTATTCATTAAAGTAATATAATAAAATATAATAATGTAACATAATGTTTTTATATAATGATCATCTGCTTCATGGCTGACTACATATTCGTTCTGATCCGCATGTGTTGCTGGTTTAAAGAAAAAGTAAATAGTTTAGAGTAATGCCCTCATAGCTCATTATTAGCAGAACTGACTTTTAGAAAATCTGACAAACTTTGTTCAGTTTCATTTTTTTAAAAATATATATTTTCTCTGTCACCATATTGACAGAATTCCCACGATTAGCAATCGGTTTATCTGTTTTGCAAGTACAATGTTCATTGTCACATCAGGACTCATCATCAGTAATGAGTATTTTCTAATATGAAAAACTTCTTTCCATTCAATCTATAATTAGATGGCCATTCTTATGCCTATTGGTCGATTACGCTTGCCAGAAAACTGTGTTAAACGGATAGTTGTCTACCAGGTTTAATATTTTAAATAAAACAAAAAATGTAGTTTATTTTGCGTGATTTGCATGCGTGGATGCGAGAGTGTGTGTGTTCATTTGTAACTTATGAGTATTTATTCTGTAGAATGGATAAATTGTACATGTGTATAGATTTTGGATTGGCTGGTTGTTGTTATTAAAAGAATTAATTCCACGTTTCAATAACATCATGTCTACTTTCGCTCAGAAGTCGTACATGCTCTCCCCCTTAAAAGAGCAAAAAATCCATACGGCCGATTTAATGTATAATCATCATGAGACACACATCACCCGCGATAATTCTAAATAATCCTGCATGTAACCTGCATGTGTGTGTGTGTGTTGCAACAAATTATCTTAATTTGTTTTAAATGTTTGTTTGTGAAAAAAAATTTTGTTTATTATTTATTTTTTAAATTAAATTAATTAAATATTAATTATTTAATTATGTTCCGTGGTGTTTCGCACTTTTTATTATTTGTTTTAAAAGAATTAACTCCTTTTCTATATTTTAAAATTCCTTCACGATTTAATAGAATTGTCTCCAATAACAATCAATTGGTGAACTTTTCTTATTTTGTAGGTTATCTTCCTTTTAGGTGGTGAAATTCTGGTAGTTAGCTCAATTAAAATTACGTATTATGTTAATTATCATTTACGAATAAATAATATTCAATTTTCTAGTAAATAAGGAATTTTATTAACAAATGGTTATTATATCGATTTTCTATCGATTGATTAATCGATTCTCAGGGTATTTTTCAACAGTCCGTACAACTATTTATATTCGGGTTCTTTTAACAGTTATTTTAGATATAGTCAGAGAAAAAGAGCAAAGTATGAATAGTATAATATTACAATATATATCAGCTTAAAAATTAAAATTACATATATGACATTTAATATATAACAGTGATTAAAGAAATTTTCAAACCATTCAGCTTCACAGGCAGAGTCGCATTGGATTGTGGGAAGTAAAATGGCCGTTTCGAGTTCAGATGCAGGATGAATACACCTCCCTAATTCTGCGTCCAATAAAAGCTGCTTTCCATATGAATTTTCGTTCCTGTAGCTGCGATTCTTTTTTCTGGTTATTGTGTAGTGTTTCTGGTTAAGTGTTAGTGTTCCACTTCGAAAAATTGTGTAGTGTTAAGTTAATTTCACTTTCGTCTGTTAGGTCGAGATTTGCACTTTTGTTTCCTGGTGTGTTATTACTGTTTTAATCGTTTAAATGTTATATTCACTGGTGTTATGTTCTATTCTATATTAATTTAATGTTTGTTGGTGTTTGTTTCACTGAATTTACGTTTGGAATGTATTTTTATGAAACTCGCGTTTTTCGCTTCAGGCTAGGCTTATTGCATATACGCCTCATAAAGTCTTAGCCAAATTAATATTGGCAATCCATTGTTTCAAAATTATATTACATCCTGTGCATTTGAAATTTTGACATTATATAACTGAATATATTTTTGTTATTATTTAAATTTATTAATTATTAAACACATAATCTTCTTCTTCAGTTCATTCTGTTTGATTTGATACCAAGTAAGGTAGTTTTACTAGGTTTTTGATCTAAAATGACATTTTTACTTCATTTTGAAAATTATAAGTTTTAAAATTCACTTCCTGTCCTTTTCCAAAATGTTGCCATTTTACATGTAATATTAATGATTGTGTTAAATCTCAGATTGATATAAAAGGTTTATCTTCTCTTAATTTCTTGTAATTAGATTAATTGGTTCTCTTTTTAAATATTATACCTTAATATGTAACTCCCCTCTTAGAATTTTTAGTTTTTTTATTTGCATTTTTAACAATAATTCTCACTATCTTTTTACAAAATCTTCCTTACTTGTAGTTCCAATTACATGACTCTATGACTGATTTACCTTATATAAATTCCATCAGTTTAATTGTTTTTCTGTACTTAATTCCTTAATTTTAATGCTGTTTAGTTTTAACATTTGGCCTAGATTTTTAACAGTTTTTACATACAAAGTTTTTAAATAATATTTTTGTTTATATCCTCTCTGACTTTCTATTATAATATAATATTGATTAACATTTTCTTATTTTAACAAAATAACAATTAGTATATAAATTATACTCTTAATTCATAACACATGATTGAAATTAACAATAGTCTTTCAAACTCAGACATTTTACTCTGGATTAATTATTTTTAAAACACAATAAACATTTTCATAATAAAAGTTTTATATTAAAAGGATTGTACTCTTAGATATTTTATCCTTGAGCTATTTAAACTTATTCTAAATAAACAAAACATTTCTTTACTTCTCTCATATACACTATTTCATACACTAGATTCATTTTCAGTTTTTAGCTGTTTTTTTTTTTGTTTGATATTTGTGGTAATGATTCTTCACTTCACTTTTTATATGCCTGCTCTTGCTTTATTTACTGTAATTCTAAGGAATGTTGTAAATAAAGAGTGGCAGCTATTATTTAGAAACCCCTGTATTATCTGTCATGATAATACTTTATTTATTATTATTCATGGACACACTATAAACATTTTACAAATTTGTTATTTCACAATTTACTTAGTTTGTGAACTTCAATATTGACATATTTGGTTTATTTAATATAACACAAAAACTTGCACTGATCCCTTTTATTCTTTTAATTTAATTTCTAATTAGTTTTACAGTTTTATTAAAATCAAGAAATCTATTTATAGAAGGTAATGAAGGTTTCTTTTTCGCATTATAATTATTTCACATTGGTTCACTTCCAATTCTTACTTTATACACTTTTGGCTTACATTTATTTTACATAGTTTCTAAATTTGATATTTTTGTTATACATTCATTTTATTTATTTTTATCACTTTCTTTTGGTGTTTGGGTTGTTTATAAGAGCACTCCTTCTTCTTCTGGATGCTGTTTTGTTCTGGTTTCTTCTTTGATTTCTTCTATTCTCCTAGTTTCTTATAAAGTATTTCCTCTTCTTATTGTGGATGTTGTCATGTTTTGGGTTTCTTCCTTACCTACTCCTATCCTACCTGGGTAATACCTTTTTATTTTTTAGTTTTGCAGTTTAAATTTATTTACTCATCACTCTTTTTAATATTGGTTGTAAATGAAACTCTTTCTTTAATCTATGATTGTACTTCACGGTGGTTCTTAATTAATTTTTTTTTATTTTGCTTTCTGGGATTTAAATATTTTTTATTTTATTTCATGATCATTCTACCATTCAGAATTATGGGCATTATCTGTCATGCTACAGATTGCTCTCCTCCAGAAGTGATTATTTCAGACTTGATTATGGATGAAATAATTGCTTATGATAATTTTATATTTGTTTATTATTCTTCGTTTTCCTTCCCATTTCTATATCGGCTTCTTCATACTTGAGCTTAATAAACTTTATAGTCTCTTATCTGACTTTGATTCTTCTTGGGTAGTTAGTGTTTTCTGAGATATATTATTATTATTATTATATTTTTTCTTTTTCTTAAACTTTGTGTTTTATCCCTGGGATATTAATTCCCTAACATTCCCTAACATGTGAGCTTGGGCAGTTCAGAGAGGCACTTGTGGCTACATATAATCTGCTGGCCATACATCACTTCTAATTGAGTCCAGAGGCAATTCAACTCTGCTTAAAAACATAATGCTGCTGGAATTATCTACAGACAGTCATCAAATAAAAATTACATATAGAATAGTCTCATTTTCGACTAATAAAAATATCTTTGGATACTTCAATTCGTTGTTGCTCAGATTATCTCACATTTTCTATCTCATTTATTCTTCTTAGTATTTATTATTCTCATTATACATTCTTCTAACTTTTTAGTTCGTCTGATATATTCATTTTTATTATGGTTGTGAACTTTGTTAATATGTTTGTTACTAGTTATGGTGTAAATTTTTCCTTCTTCATCTGAATTCTCATTATATCTTCTTCTGGTTATTTACATTGATAGCATATCTTTATATTTTACATTTTTTTCTCTAGTTCTTATTAATTATTTGAATGGTATTATTTTATGTCAGTTAGTTTTTTCAGTTGGTTTCTTTATAATTGACTTTCAAGTTGTTACTATGACCATATTATATAAACATATTTTTCTTTCTTTTCTCTTTCTCAGAAAGTTATTAATCCGCTTTTGTATTCATTAAAATTAATTTATAACATTATATTTTTTCATGTGGTCTTTATTTCTCTTTGCCTTTATTAATATCTTATTATTTTCTTGTCAAAATCATTTTCTTCATATGATTGGTATGAGTTGTTCTCCTTTGTTTTTTCAGAACTGAGTAATATTATAATCATCCTTCTTGATTATCTGTTTCCATAATCGTTTCAAAAATAGTTAGTCATCGGTTGTTCTTGTTATATTATTTTTTTTCTTTTTTAGTTTTTTATAATTTTATTATATTAATGAATTTTTCTCTTTATTTCCAAATTATTGCCTTCTCTTGTATATCACACTTTTTTTGTTTGATATGTTTGATTGTATCCTTCAAATGTTTGATATTCAAATTTATTCTGGATTCTTTCTTATTTTCTTTCTTAATTAATCACATTATTTTCTTCTTAATCGTTTGCGTAAGTTGTTCTTACTTATTTTTTAAATTTTGAGGGTTTTATTTTATAGTCATAAATTCTTCTTTTTTTTGTATTTAGTCTCAATGTTTTCTTCTAAATTATTTGTGTAAGTTGACCTTACTAATATTTTTTGGATTTTGATGGTTTTATACAAACACAAAATTAAAATTCTATTTTTCTTCTTTTAACTTCAGATTATTTTCTTCTAAAATCGCTGGTATAAATTGGTCTTATTTATTTTTCGAATTTTGTTGGTTTTTATTACAAAATTCAACTTCTTTTTATTTAATTAATCTCAAATTATTCTCTTTAAAAATTATTTGTGTAAGTTGTGCTAACTTATTTTTGGATTTTGATGATTTTATACAAAATTCAATCTTCGTAATATTTCTTTATGGAGGCTTGGTTGTATACTCATTTGACTTTTCCGGAAACTATTTCTTTCAGTTCGTATGTATTGTTGTTATTATTTTTGGCAACGAGATATGGTCCAGTATAGAGTAACAATAGTTTTTTCGTTATCCCTTCTAGGGTGCTGGGTAGTTCTCGGTTTTTTAACAGTACCTTTTCTCCCTCTTTATAAATTATTACTCGTCCAATCGCCTTTTGATATTTGGTTTGCCGTTTCTCTTGGTCTTCGGCCACCTTGTTATAAAAATTCGCCTTGTCAAACTTACGATCATCATTCATCGGGAACTCTATTATCTCTTCAATCTCTCGGGGGGTTGGTTTCTCGTACATAGCGGAGTAATGGGTTATTCCTATAGCTGGATGGTGAGCGAAATTTAGGAACTTCTCCGTGGCTGATAAGTACTCTTGCCACTTTTTCTGTTGGTGGTGACAGTACGTTCTCAAGATTCTCCCCACTTCTCTCAATACCCTCTCTGCCGGGTTACTACTTGGGTGGTAGACTGACGTCTTGTATGTTTTAATCCCAAGCGATAATAATGTGTCCCGCCATCTTCTCCATTTGAACTGTGTACCATGGTCAGTAATGATTGAAGATGGTTTACCTATTTCTGGCACATATAACTCCGTTATTACTCCAAGAACTTTTATTGTGGTTGCCCGATTAACCGGATATAGCTTTACGTACTTTGTAAAATGGTCCATAATTATGATGAGGTATTTGTATCTGTGTCGACCGCCACTACGGGGAAATGGTCCGCAGATGTCTAAAAACACTTTCTCCAGTTTCGCTTTAGATGTTATGGGTATCATTATACCTTCCTTCTTTTCGTTATTAACTTTAACACACTGGAAAATATTACATGGTTTTAGGTAATTTCTCACCTTTCGGTTAATGTTTTTTATTTGACAATTCTCCTCTAAAGCATGTTTCACTTTCAGCGCTCCCATATGGCCATACCTTATATGGTAATCGATTATGATCTCTTTTTCGATGTGGTTCGGAATAATCACCTTCCACGTTTCTTTATTTAAGGCTGTTTTAACAAATAGTATACCTTTGTTAATATGGTAATACGTAGAAACGGTGTCATCGTCTGCTTCCAATCGATTGATAATATTTTTTAGTTTAGAGTCAGATTGTTGGTGGATGCGGATGTTTACCAATAAAGCTTCTAAATCGGGTCTTGTTTTAATAAGGTTGTAGATTTTGACTAAGCTCTCCTTCTCTCCCTCAAAGGTCTGGTCTTCCAAATTAATGCGTGATAACACATCGGCTACAACATTCTTTTTCCCCGGGAGGTACTCCCATTGTAGGTTGTACTCTTGCAGGGCGAGTACCCATCTAGCCAGTCGGCCGTGACTCAACTTGCACCTACGTAGAAATGAGATGGATTTATGATCAGTGCGGCCGGTAACTGGATACCCTAGAATATATGTCCGGAATTTGCTACATGCGAATACTACGCTAAGCAATTCTTTCTCGGTCACATTGTAGTTCTTCTCGCATTGATTCAGGGTACGACTAGCAAAGCTAATCACCAGATGGTGACCCTCCTCATCTTCCTGATATAAAGTTGTTCCTAAGCTGATGTTGCTAGCATCACAATTCAAAAAGGAAGGTTTCTTAAAATCCGAGTGACGAAGTATAACAATCTCTAAGAACTTGTCTTTGATGAGTTGGAAAGTAACATCCTGTTCTTCTCCCCAGCTCCATTTATTCTTCGCAGACTATTGCGGTTGAAACTTGGCTGTCAGCTCGGAATATTGATGCTGAAACTTTCGGTAATAGTTACAGAGTCCGAGAAAAGATTGTAATTGTTTCCTGTTCTTCGGTTTAGGGAACTTCTGAATCGCCTCCACTTTTTCTGATGATGTGGTTATACCTTGATCGTCTAGATTAAAACCTAAGAACTGTACTTCTCGAGCAATGAATTTGGATTTCTCCAATTTAAGAGTTATATTATTCTTTGCTAACTTCTCGAGTACATGTTCTACTCTGTAACAGTGTTCCTCCCAGGTTTCCGAAGTAATCAGCAGATCGTCTACATAGACTGTGGTAAATTGGAGTGCTTCCTGCCCAAGTATCTGGTCCATACAGGCCACGAAGATGGCTACTGAATTTACAAGTCCGAAGGGCAATCTCTTAAACTGGTAATTGCGCCCTTCGAATATGAACGCCACATACTGACGACTCTGTGGGTGCAACTCCACTTGCCAGTAACCACACACAGTGTCCCATGTACTGATAGAACTTGGTGCCGTGAAATCGTTTCAATATCTCCTCTACCTCACCGGGTGATGTTCGGTCATTAACGATTGTTTTATTTAACTCGCGCGCATCCAAACAAAGCCGGACTTGTCCGTTTTTCTTGGGAACAGCTATGATTGGACTAGTGTATGGAGATTGACTAATCTCAATTATGTCACTGCTGATCATCTTATTAATTTCCGCTCTCACGGCCTCCTTTAGTGAATGCGCGATGGGGTATGACCTCCGGTTAAATTCCACGTTTTCCTTAAACTTAAGTTTATACTGATAGTTCTTTACCTTACCAGGTTCATCTGAAAATACTGATTTATATTTTTCGTACACTCTTATCAGACGATTTGCTTGGTGTATGGGTATTTGCTCGTTGGTGGTTCCGCACTGGAAGTCCCGTATTTCCTGTATCTTCACTGACCATAAACCCTCTCCTCCGTTATTATATATTATCGGTTTATTCAGGGAGTTGTTCTCTACAAAATTTATTTTCCGAAGTTGTTGATGTATACCACTGGGAATTATATTCTCGCCTCCTGCTAAACCTGCTGTCTACGTTATTCCATCTGAAAACAGTGATACCTTTTCTTGGTTCAGATCGATAATGGCGGAGTTCCTCCTCAAAACATCGCAACCTACCAATATATTAAATGGCAGTCCGGTGGCGACTAAAAATACCATATTCAAAGCTATACCACGGCTAACGACATTTACCGAAACTTGTTTTCTAATAGTTTTGTTCTGGCGGCCAGTTGCACCTATTAAGACAATATTATTTACTGGTAACATTGGCAACGTTTTACCACATTCTTTCTGGATTCTTTCCAGTTCAATTACATTTATTATTGATATATTAGCACCGGTATCAATCATGATTTTTGCGGGGATTCCTTCTACTTCCGCTTTTATATACAATATTTCATTATTCTGACTATCGAGGCTAGTTTCGTGCTCCTCCAATAGTTAAGTTCTTACGTTCTTCAAATAGTTGTTGCTAATGATGGTGATGTTTTTTGATTCGGTTCCCTCTTGCAACTCGTTTTTATACCCAGGAGATAGGAGCAGTAAAGGGTCGTGATAGTTTATCACTGCCTCCTCCCGTTTAAATTATTGTTTTCATCGTTGTTATTCGGATTGACCGAGGCGTCGTTTCGGAAACCTTGCGTCGGTTCCTGCCGCTCTGTATTCTGTTCGAATGCTTGTTCTCTGTTTTGTTGTCGGCCAGGATCATCTAGACTGGTACTCCTTCTATGTTGTTCGTACCTCGGACCATCCCGTTCTTCGCTTCTTCGCCGACGATCTCCATGGTGGAAACTGTTCCTTCGCTGACGGTTATATCTTCTTGGCCCACGATCTTCAGCTCTTATAAAATTTACTCGTTGACGGGAAACTCTGTTGTTATTGTTATAGTTTGCATTATAATTTCTATTGTTTTGGTAATACCGTTCAGTATTACCGGGGTAGGGGTTTCTCTGACTATAGGAATTGTTAGGGGTTTGATAATAATTTTTACGGTTATTTGGGTATTGGTTGTTGTTCCTATTACTATTTTGATTAATATTAAAGTTATTATTATTGTTCGGCGGGTTATTATTGCCGTTGTAATTATTCTGCTGGTTACGGTTTCCTTGGTAGTTGTTACCACTTTGGTTGTTACCGTTACTGGGGTACTGGTTACTTCTCACCTCTGGTCTATCGTTCCTCCTTCTACTCTGACGGTAGTATTCCTCATTTTCATAGCTTTCCAGTAACTCGGTCATGGCTTGCACTGTTTTAATCTGGCTACCTCTCCTTGCTCTGATAATATCTTCGTCGTAGTGATATGATAACTTGTTCACCAGGCATTCTTCGGGTATCGCCGGTTCTAAATGTTTTGCCAGACACACCTTCCCTAAGAAATAGGCTGCCATGGTGCTACCTAGTTGGGCCCTGTATCGCCCATGGCAAATATTATCTCGTATCAGGTTCTGAGTGGTTTCTGACCAGTATTTAGCTTTAAACAGGTTCCTAAACTGTTGGTAGTCCTCAATCTCGCTCCGATTCGCCATCCACCAGTAGTCGGTCATTTCCCTGAACGAGTCGTCCAATATCTCCCGGTTGTTGTTCCACCTACTACCTCTATGTTTGGCAAAATATTCTTCTATCCGGGCCAGGAGCTCCATAGGTTTTCTCTTGTACTGCCGGAAATTCAACCATTCCCGGTTTTCATTGATGGGTATCCCGGTAAAGTTAGTGGGTCGATTTCTCATGGCTTCCATTTCTTCTTGGCTCTGCCGTATCTGCCCCGCGATATTTGTCATAGCCTCTTCCATTCCTTCACATCCATTCCATTCTTTCCGCGACTTGGTTTCGTACCTTCCCTAACTCTTCCTGGGTTTCCTTCCGGTTTCCTTCCATCTTCCTTCTACTATGCTCTTCAATATTAATGAATTGGGTGTTTACCACTTCCTTGAATTCCTGTACTTCCCTCTCGGTCCGGTTACATTTTCCGTCAATTTCCATGATCTGCTGTTTTATTACCGTGGTTTCTTCTTCTATTTTCTTGTCAGAGTACTCCTTATTATCGTTGAGTTCCTTGCTCATTTCTTCTCTTAATAACTCCATCCTTTCATCTAACATGTCCAAATTCTCCTGGTTAACCTCCCTTAATTCTTCTCTTAATAGTTGGCTTAATTATTCCAACTTCTCCCCCATCTTCTCTTCCATTTTCTTACTATTCTCCTCCATCTTCTTACTATTTTCTTCAATTCTCTTATTAGTATTTTCTATTTTATTTCCCAATTCTTCCTTGGTTGTTTTGAATTCTTCTTTTAAAAACTGGTTGTCTTCCTTCAATTCTTCTAACTTTTTCCCCATTTCTTCTTCCATCTTCTTATTTGTTTCATCAATTTTCTTACTCAAGGATTTGTTGTCTTCCTTCAAAACTTCCAACTTCTTACTATTCTCCTCCATGTTCTTATTCATTCCACTCAATTCTTCCTTCAAGGACTGGTTGTCTTCTTTCCTTCCCTTGCTCAGTTGCAGGAACATTTCCATTATCTTATCCATTTTACTATCTTCTATTGTTTTGGACTTCTCCATCTCCTTCTCTGGGACACTGACGTCTCCTGTTTGTGTGGGTACTTCGGGTCGTTCCTCTGGTGGTGCAGGTTGTTTAGGTTCCACTGGGGGTAATAACATTTCCACGTTTTCCACTGGCGTCGCCTCTTTGTCTTCCATACTGATTTCAATTTCCTTTTCGGCCTCCACCGCCCGTTTCTTCGAAGTTGCTCGACGTTGCATTTTCCCTTTCTTCTGACTTTATAACTGCTGCCAAGCTCGAATTAGGGATTGGGCAAATTATAGTGGCCTATCAATCACTAATTAAAGCCTATCAGTTGGTCGCCAACTGATTACCTTAATTTGTTTTAAATGTTTGTAAAAAAAAATTTGTTTATTACTATTATTATTTTTTAAATTAAATTAATTAAATATTAATTATTTAATTATGTTCCGTGGTGTTTCGCACTTTTTATTATTTGTTTTAAAATAATTAACTCCTTTTCTGTATTTTAAAATTCCTTCACCAGTTAATAGAATTGTCTCCAATAACAATCGATTGGTGAACTTTTCTTATTTTGTAGGTTATCTTCCTTTTAGGTGGCGAAATTCTGGTAGTTAGCTCAATTAAAATTACGTATTTTGCTAATTATCATTAGGAATAAATAATATTAAATTTTCTAGTAAATAAGGAATTTTATTAACAAATGGTTATTATATCGATTTTCTATCGATTGATTAATCGATTCTCAGGGTATTTTTCAACAGACCGTACAACTATTTATATTCGGGTTCTTTTAACAGTTATTTTAGATATAGTCAGAGAAAAAGAGCAAAGTATGAATAGTATAATATTACAATATATATCAGCTTAAAAATTAAAATTACATATATGACATTTAATATATAACAGTGATTAAAGAAATTTTCAAACCATTCAGCTTCACAGGCAGAGTCGCATTGGATTGTGGGAAGTAAAATGGCCGTTTCGAGTTCAGATGCAGGATGAATACACCTCCCTAATTCTGCGTCCAATAAAAGCTGCTTTCCATATGAATTTTCGTTCCTGTAGCTGCGATTCTTCTTTCTGGTTATTGTGTAGTGTTTCTGGTTAAGTGTTAGTGTTCCACTTCGAAAAATTGTGTAGTGTTAAGTTAATTTCACTTTCGTCTGTTAGGTCGAGATTTGCACTTTTGTTTCGTGGTGTGTTATTACTGTTTTAATCGTTTAAATGTTATATTCACTGGTGTTCTGTTCTATTCTATATTAATTTAATGTTTGTTGGTGTTTGTTTCACTGAATTTACGTTTGGAATGTATTTTTATGAAACTCGCGTTTTTCGCTTCAGGCTAGGCTTATTGCATATACGCCTCATAAAGTCTTAGCCAAATTAATATTGGCAATCCATTGTTTCAAAATTATATTACATCCTGTGCATTTGAAATTTTGACATTATATAACTGAATATATTTTTGTTATTATTTAAATTTATTAATTACTAAACACTGTAACATTAGATTTGGAACAACTTAATATCGTACCTGATTTAAGGAAGACTTTGGTTAAGAAGCTAACAAGAAGAACAATATCTTCCAAGATGATAGTGAAGAGGAATGACTAACCATTTTAGACTGACTAGTAAGACAACTGACCGTATCCAAATTAATGATTTAGGCTAAGTGATGCAAAATACCTTCAACCCCAATTATGACATGAACTTTCAATAATGACCAAAAGAAATAATTATAAAGACAGACGGCTTATGAACCAGTACTATAAAGAAACAAATGGTTTCATTCAAAGTATCATAATATCAAGATAATCAAAATACAAATTGAGGGATAATAGGCCCAAACATGTAATATTATGTAAAAGAGATATTAGTAAATAATTAAGTTAATTGATGTAATGAAAATATAAACAAACCTTATTATAGATACATGAACCATACAACTAATTGTAACAAATAGTGTTCATAAGATTGTCCAGTAAACAACAAATAATAACTTGTTCACAATAACATTTTTATAACAGGAATAAAATTTTTTTAATGACAATAAAATGTAAAACCCAATAAAAACCCAATAAGTATGTTTACAAATACAACCTATTAAGTGTTAAGTGAATAGGGTAAACGACAAACATAGTGACAAGTAATGTGAAGCATAACATAGACAGTGTCAGTGTAATTAATGAATTAACTGACAAAAGACTAACTAATTAGTACAGAATTTGTTTTATAAAATGTGCATGTTATTATGTATTAGCACATTGTTTTATATCATGGTATTTGTGTTGTTTTTTGTATGTAGCAGGTGGAACAGTTAGTTTAAAAGAATATCAATTAAATGATATTAATTTCATTTTTTTATGTTAACAAATATAACCATAGAACTGGTGTTAAACAATGATGAATTGATTGGCAAGGCAAAATAGACTATAAAAAGATGTTATTGCTAAGTGTCAAACAATTATACAGTTTAGGTAAAAAACAGTTAATTTGTTCAAGGATTCAGTAAAATCATAGCCATGTGGGCATGAATTTAAACTAATAGAATAGTATATCTTTTGTTTTGTTAAAAACAATGTTATGTGTTAAACAGTTTTTATGTTTGTTAAAAGATAATTTAACTGTTAAAGGTTTTAAACATGGTGATGAAAATAACACCACTACATAGGCCAGGTGAAACCAACTTTTGAAAATTTTAGATAATAATGTTAGAGATTTTGTAAAACAAATGTGAAAAGGATAAATATATTTATAGTTAATAGTGTACACAACGAATATAGAAACAAAATAATACATCTCAAGTTATTTAAGAAAATTTCAAATAACAAAATGGTAGATTATAACAAATATATTCAAATAACAAAAAACAAATTTAGATTTTGAAATAATGAAAGTATATGACAATGTATATCCGAATCAACCAACCAGATTCCAAGTTTACCCTTAGCAACCAGAAATTTTGGATAAATAAAATGAGACTTCTTTGACAACGATCTTAGCGGATAGACGCGTTTGTAAAACGTCCTACATAATATATAATAAACAGTGAAAAAACGATACAAACATATTAATACAGTTAGATGTAAATAACACGAACCTTTTACACCAAGAGAAGAACAACCATTATATGAAAGAGAAGACCCAAGAACCAGGAAGAAGATCTGAAGTGGACGTGGGCCCTATCTTCAACCGGGAAGCATACAAAGAAGAGGATTTGATGATTTTGACATCTTATTATATAGTGCATCAACACCCACATTTGTATACACGACTTTTAAATACTAATCAACTAAACTACAGACACCATATCACACCAACACTAAGAACACTCACTAATAACACGATTTGAGATTGACACCTTTTCAAACACCACAAGAACCTTTGATTTACATAATAATTATTAAAGCCTAAACTGGACATAACCTATTAGAACTGGTAACCACTATACAACTGCCTGTGTGCACGTTACACTCTAACCTTGTAATATCCTTTAATTGTAAAACTTGTATTTTGATTTATAGAATAATATTTTGTTTAATTGTAATCCCCGAACCATATACGCCCTGAGATACTTTATTATTAATAGAAACATTATCGAAAGCATTCATTTGGTCTGAAGAAAATACCGAATGTTGGCTACTACTGCCAACTGGTGAGAAGACGTATAATTTGCTCCACAATTGTGATTGTCATAATCAAATTTAAGAACAATTAACCAGTGTTTTTTCTGAATAAAGGATTCCTAGAAGGATATATGTTTGATGCTATATTTGTGTCGTTATTATTGCTGTTCCATTTAGGAAATAAATTCACAGATTACAGCGGACACGACAGTTGGCAACGTTGAGTGACGTCACGGAAACGAGCGGTATAGTGGGAGCAAGCGGCAAATTACAAAACCATTCGCCGTTCAACATAACATATTCATAATTACAAATTGACGACTCCAGTGCGAGTTAGTCGCTACATTATTTATCTATGTTACAAATTGACACTTCCAACGGGCGGTGTATGTAATTCAAGTCCGCACAACATAAAATTTAAATAACACAGAACACCAAATTTAGTGTTACAAATTGACGAATCCGAAGTGAGACGTAACGAAAACAATCGTTACAAATTGACGAACCCAACGTGGAGCTTAGTCCAACCACGAAACTCTATTTTATCGT
Source organism: Magicicada septendecula (assembly GCA_034769895.1). Lineage (NCBI taxonomy): Eukaryota > Metazoa > Arthropoda > Insecta > Hemiptera > Cicadidae > Magicicada > Magicicada septendecula. The sequence goes on along the minus strand of CM068369.1, from coordinate 433,054,659 downwards.
TACAAATTGGCGAACCAACGTGTGAGGCGTGTAATTTAATATAAATTAAATTATAATTTATAGACAAATAAACAAAAATAGACAAAATGAGGAAGCGAGAAGTATCACGCAAAAGAGCGGCCGAAACCGAGAAGGTAGACGAGTTAAACATGGAAGACAAAGAAGCGACACCGGTTGAGGAAATAGAAATTATAACAAGGAAGGATCCGGAGAAACAACCAGAAGAACCCACACAAACAGAAAGCGAGAAGACGCAAGAAATGATTAGACGTATGATGGAATTAATGCAGGAAACTGGGAAGAAACTAACGGAAGATTTGAGTAAGAGAACGGAAGAAAAGATGGAAGAATTAAGCGAGAAGACTAATAAGAACTTAGAAAAATTGAAGGAAGAATTAAGTGAGAACAGTAATAAGAACTTAGAAAAATTGAAGGAAGATAATAAACAATCTACGGAGGAATTAAGCCGAAAATTGGAAGAGACTAATAAGAAAATTGAAGAAAAAATGGGAGAATTGAAAGAGAATAGCAAGACAATGGAGGAGAAAATTGACGCAAATAATAAAGCATTGAGGGAAGAATTGAAGGAAAATTACCAGGAAACCATGAAAAAATTAGATGAACACAAAGAGTCATTAAAAGAGGAGTGGAATAACAAGATAGAAATTAATAACCGGCAATTGCAGGAAGAATGGGACAAGAAGCTGGAAGAACCGGTAACTGAAATTAAAAGGGTAGAATCCGAGACCAAGGAAAAGTGTGAGCCGATGAACCAAGAGATACTGAGCATCCGGGAAGAAACGAATGGAAGAGTTGAAAATATAAGAACCAACCAAGCTGCGATGGGAGAAAGATTAGAAGGTATGAGTACTAGTCTCAATCGAGTACAAGACCAAACAACTGCCCATAGAGATGAAATTAATTCCCTAAAAAACAGACAATGTACCGGTGCCCATACAACATGCGAGGAAAATCGAGAAGTTATCGACTTCCAAAATTATAGATGAAACCCCATGCTATTCTTAGAACGAGTCGAAGAGAAGATAGCCAAAACCGGAGAAGACAGATGGTTTGTGATAAGGAGCATGCTGGACGAAATGTTCCGAAAAGTATATGACAATTGGTGGACGGCGATGCGGCCGAGTATACAAAACTTCCAAGAGTTTAAAAAGCAATTCAAATCTAAATATTGGTCTGATGCCACGCAACACATGATAAGAAGTGACATAGGATTGGGCCGATATGACCTGCACGGCAAGCAAACTCCAACCGCATATTTTCTTGGGAAAATAAACATAGCCAGACATTTAGAGCCTGCAATTCCTACAGAATGTTTAGTGCGGCTATTAGCTTATCACTATGGTAGCGAAATTACAAGAGGCCGAATAAACGGACGCATACAAACCATCGAGGAGATGTCAACATTATTAGCGGAGATGGAACAAGAGAAGAACTTCCTCCAGTACAGACGAAGGAACGATGAAATAAATAGAAATAATGGTCGCCGCGAAGCCCAATATGAAAACAACGGGCAAAGATCGAACAATAGTTACAACAACAACGGTAACCACTATCAACGCGGTTACCAAAACCACAATAACACTAACAACTATCCACGAAATGCGGCAAATAATAACAACAATAATAACAACCACTATTACCGTAGCCCTCCGACAAATAATAACAATAACGGATACCAGCGTGCCAATGACAGAGACCACCAGTACCAGAACAACCGAGGTTATAACAACAACTACGATAATCGATACAGGCATAATAATAACGGCAATAATAACAATCCAAATCAAACATATCGAAGACAAGTGAATTATGTAAGCGTTGACGATAGAGATGTGGGAAGACGTTGGTACCAGGGACGAGCAAATTATAATGGGAACCGTGGAAGAAGTTTTCAGGAGGAGAGTAACCAGCACTACCGCGATGAACATCGGCGAAGTAGAAGCTGCGACGACAACAGAAATAACCGAAACTCAGTGACGTTCGATAATAACGCCATTGAGGTACAAGAGTCACAGAGTAGAGACAGACCCAATCAATCAGATAACAGGACTGAGGAGATCAGCCCTGATTTAAACGGACCGCGGCAGTGAAAATCCATCAGGTCCCATCACTGAACCGGCAATTTGGGTACTTACTAGGACGAGACAAAATGACTGACGATACATTGACAATGGTGCACAATCATTTCTTAAAAAATGTGAGAGAAGAACTACTGAACGAAGACACGATAACGCACAATAGTTCGAATAATGAGATCGTTTATATCATCGCCCAAGTGAATGGACTAGAGACAAGATGCATGATAGATACGGGCGCAAATGTGTCGTTAATCGACAACAATGAATACATCAAAATTCAAAAATATAGTAAGGCCATCTTACCAACTTTACCAATTCAAAATATAATTTTAATCGGAGCCACTGGAAGGCAAAATAAGTCAATAAGGAAACAGGTATCATTAACAGTGACCAGCAGAAATGTAGCTATACCTATGATTTTTCTAATAGCTAGTAATCTACCATTGAATCTACTAATAGGCTGTGATATTTTGAGAAAATACTCAGCAATAATTGACATGAGACAGGCCATAGTGTCATTAAAAGTGGATAATATAGAATGGACAGCAAAATTAGTAGAAAATAAAAATGTACCTTCATGCAATAGTATAAGAAAATTCAATAATAATCAAGATGAGTCATGGAATGTAAGAAGGGAATACTCTGGGAGTGAAGACAGTTTATGGTTGGAAAAATTAGAAGAGATCCGACAATTTCGGTCAGAACAAAATGAATGTAATTTAACTACACAACAAATAGAAAAGTTAATATCAATATATAATAAATACCGCTATGTTTTCTCTGATATACCTGGCAAAGTAAAAGATTATCAGTTTACATTACAATTCAAGGAGCCTGTAAATTTTAATAAAAAATCATATCCCGTTGCTTATGCATTAAAAGAAGCAGTGAGGACTGAACTAGACAAAATGATAGCAGAAGATATTATTGAGTATAGCTGTTCCCCATATACCAGTCCGTTAATAGCCGTTCCAAAGAAAGATGGCAAAGTACGACTCTGTTTGGATGCTAGAGAGATTAATAAGATCATAGTTAATGACAGAACATCTCCCGGAGAGATCGAGGAGATATTGAAAAAATTCAATGGCATACAATTTATTAGCACCTGGGATACGGTTTGTGGGTATTGGCAGGTGGAGTTACACCCAGATAGTCGAAAGTACGTCGCCTTTATTTTCGAAGGAAGGAACTACCAGTTCAAGAGACTACCGTTTGGACTGGTAAACTCAGTAGCTGTATTCGTAAGATGTATGGACCAGGTGTTGGGTCCAGATACTATTCCATATACCACAGTCTATGTTGATGACTTGCTGATTACTTCAGTGAATTGGGAAGACCATTGTGACAGAGTAGGACAAGTATTACAAAAACTATCAGACAATAACGTTACCCTAAAACTTCAAAAATCCAAGCTTATCGCCAGTGAAGTCCAATTCCTGGGTTTTAATTTAACAAGACAAGGAATAACACCATCCAATGAAAAGATTGAAGCTATCCAGAAGTTCCCAAGTCCTAAAAATAAAAAGCAACTTCAATCATTTCTGGGACTTTGCAATTATTATAGGAAGTTTCAGAGAAATTATTCTGAAATGACAGCAAAGTTTTCTCCACAATTATCCTCTAAGAACAAATGGTCCTGGGGACAGGAACAAGACAATTTACTCCAAATGATCAAGCATAATTTCCTAAGTTCAGTTGTATTAAAACATCCTAATTTCAATCTACCTTTCTTCATGAACTGTGATGCCAGTGATATCAGTTTAGGATCTGTTTTATATCAAGAAGATAGTGAGGGAGAACATCAGGTGGTGAATTTTGCAAGCAGAATACTTAATGGATGTGAACGCAATTATAGTGTAACGGAAAAGGAGTTATTAAGCGTTGTATTCGCTTGTGGGAAATTCAGAACCTACATTCTTGGATACCCGATAACTGTGAGGAGCGATCATAAGTCAATATCTTTCCTAAAAAATTGCAAGATTAACCATGGGAGATTGACAAGGTGGATACTCGCACTACAGGAGTACCATATAAATTGGGAGTATGTTCCAGGAAAACAGAATATTGCTGCAGATATATTGTCCCGGATTAACATAGAACAACAAACTTTTGAAGGGGAAAAAGAAACAATCATCAAGGTATATACTATAATAAGTCAGATTTGGAAAACATCATGAAATCAAATGCACAACAACAAACAGAGGATACAAAAATCAACAATTTTAGACAAAGACTGATCCAACAGGATGAAAAAATCACTGCATATTACTGTCTACATGAAGACATACTATTTTACAAACCAAATAATAACCAAGGATCATGGAAGGTGGTGATACCTAAAGCTTTAGAAACAGAATTAATACTGGACTACCATAGTCGATATGGGCATATGGGTGCATTAAAAGTAATGAAGGCACTTGAGGAACACACTTACATTAAGAATATCAACAGGAGAGTTAGAGAATGTATTCGGCAGTGTCACATCTGTCAATTGGCAAAATGCAATAACGAAAAAACAGAAGGAATTATGCAACCTATTACATCAACTGGTAAATTAGAGAGAGTATTTTTGGATGTGTGTGGACCGTTACCTCGTAGTGGAGGGAGAAAACAGTATAAGTTTATTATAATCATGTTCGACCATTACTCCAAATTTACAAAACTATACCCCATTAATCGGGCAACTACAAAAAAGATTCTGCAAATAGTGATCCAACAATACATACCAGAGTTAGGAGCTCCAAGATCAATTATTACCGATCACGGAACTCAGTTTCGAGGAAGGGTTTGGAAGGAGACTTTGTTAGACCTAGGTGTCAAGACATATAAAACATCTGTCTATCACCCAAATAGCAACCCGGCGGAAAGAGTACTGAGGGAGGTCGGCCGTATATTCAGGACATATTGTTTTGATAAACACCAGAAGTGGAGTGAATACATTACACAAACAGAGAGCTTTATCAACTTAGCTTATCATGAAGCAATACAAGATACTCCATATACCATAATGCACGAAAGACTACCACCCCGAGAAATTAGTGAAATAATCAACTTCCCAAACAACCCAGCTTACCAGTTCGACAACGTGAGATTCCACAGCAAACTGAATGAACAAGTGGAGAAAAGAAGGAAAAAATACAAAATAATTCAGCAGAAGATGATCCAGTACAAGATTGGAGACAAAGTATTGTTAAAAAACCGCGAATTGCCAAGTTCTAAGGAAGGAATAGCAAAAAAGCTATTATTACTGTATAATGGACCATATGTTGTTATAAAAAACAATAACAATAATACTTATGTCATTAGTGATGTGGAAACAAAAAAGATTAAGGGGACATACAACCAAGTTTCCTTAAAAATGTATAATGAACCTAATAAACAAAGTTGTATATACACCAAAATTCCAAAAAAATTGTAAGATCAACTTACAACTAATTATTTATGAGAATTAATTTGAAACTGAAGAATTTCTTATTAGGATACCACAAAATTCCAAACAAATAGTAAGATCAACTTACAACTAATTATTTATGAGAATTAATATGAAACTGAAGAATTTATTATTATAAAACCACAAAATTCCAAAGAAATAGTAAGAACAACTTACAACTAATTATTTATGAGAATTAATATGGAACTGAAGAATTTATTATTATAAAACCACCAAATTCTAAAGAAATAGTAAGATCAACTTACAAGTAATTATTTATGAGAATTAATTTGGAATTGAAGAATTTATGATTATATACACCACAAAATTCCAAAGAAATAGTAAGATCAACTTACAACTAATTATTTATGAGAATTAATTTGGAATTGAAGAATTTATGATTATATACACCACAAAATTCCAAAGAAATAGTAAGATCAACGTACAACTAATTATTTATGAGAGTTAATATGGAACTGAAGAATTTATTATTATAATACCTCAAAATTCAAAGAATATAGTAAGCTCATCTTACCAACTTTGATAATCCAGAATATAATTTTAAATGAAGCCAAATAAACAAATTTGAATATCTCAGAATTCAGATAAATAGTAAGGACAACTTACAGTACAGTTTGATAATGTTATTATGAATCAAGCGGATAAACAACTGGGAATAAATTTCCAAACTCTGAACAAAATAAGCACCTCTTATTAAATATAATTATGTACTTATTATTGGAATATAAAAGAAAGATGCAACATCCATAAATTAGAAGAAACCATAGTGCTATAAAACGAATAAGAAAAGACAAATGTAGACAATCGACGATGGAAATAAGACAAGACTAGAAACGAATTTATTACAAATAACCTATCATGATTGTGAGAGAATTAGCAACAACTGAAGATGCAAATACTTGTTATGTTTTGATTGAATGAAAATAGTGGATGAAAAAAATGAAGATTAAGCAGTACCGATAAAGAAGGAAAGAAGATAGTACCAATTGAAAATAAGAAATGTTATTAATATCGCCACAAGAAAATAAACATCTGAAAGAATCAATGGAAAGGAATATTTAGATCTGAGAAGTTAGACTGAATGAACAGTCCCAAGAATATATTATATTATTTTTATTTGATTTAGTCGTGAATAGACTAGTGATTATTAAATGTGATTGACTGACGAGATAGCTCCAGCAATCGATATTATTTATGTATTATGTATTGTAAGGACAGCGGGGTATTAGGTCAAGAGAGCCCCCCGACTGATTCCAGAATATATGGTGATTAATTTGGTAGGGAAGTAACATGTTCCAGGGATAGAACACTTATAAATAAAAACAAGTATACCAGATCATAATAAAAATAACAAATGATAATGTGAAAGATAAGATAATTGATAATTTCAACAAAAACAATATTTTATTAAAATGATCAAATTTGGTGGCAGGGTAGTATGTAACATTACATTTGGAACAACTTAATATCGTACCTGATTTAAGGAAGACTTTGGTTAAGAAGCTAACAAGAAGAACAATATCTTCCAAGATGATAGTGAAGAGGAATGACTAACCATTTTAGACTGACTAGTAAGACAACTGACCGTATCCAAATTAATGATTTAGGCTAAGTGATGCAAAATACCTTCAACCCCAATTATGACATGAACTTTCAATAATGACCAAAAGAAATAATTATAAAGACAGACGGCTTATGAACCAGTACTATAAAGAAACAAATGGTTTCATTCAAAGTATCATAATATCAAGATAATCAAAATACAAATTGAGGGATAATAGGCCCAAACATGTAATATTATGTAAAAGAGATATTAGTAAATAATTAAGTTAATTGATGTAATGAAAATATAAACAAACCTTATTATAGATACATGAACCATACAACTAATTGTAACAAATAGTGTTCATAAGATTGTCCAGTAAACAACAAATAATAACTTGTTCACAATAACATTTTTATAACAGGAATAAAATTTTTTTAATGACAATAAAATGTAAAACCCAATAAAAACCCAATAAGTATGTTTACAAATACAACCTATTAAGTGTTAAGTGAATAGGGTAAACGACAAACATAGTGACAAGTAATGTGAAGCATAACATAGACAGTGTCAGTGTAATTAATGAATTAACTGACAAAAGACTAATTAATTAGTACAGAATTTGTTTTATAAAATGTGCATGTTATTATGTATTAGCACATTGTTTTATATCATGGTATTTGTGTTGTTTTTTGTATGTAGCAGGTGGAACAGTTAGTTTAAAAGAATATCAATTAAATGATATTAATTTCATTTTTTTATGTTAACAAATATAACCATAGAACTGGTGTTAAACAATGATGAATTGATTGGCAAGGCAAAATAGACTATAAAAAGATGTTATTGCTAAGTGTCAAACAATTATACAGTTTAGGTAAAAAACAGTTAATTTGTTCAAGGATTCAGTAAAATCATAGCCATGTGGGCATGAATTTAAACTAATAGAATAGTATATCTTTTGTTTTGTTAAAAATAATGTTATGTGTTAAACAGTTTTTATGTTTGTTAAAAGATAATTTAACTGTTAAAGGTTTTAAACATGGTGATGAAAATAACACCACTACATAGGCCAGGTGAAACCAACTTTTGAAAATTTTAGATAATAATGTTAGAGATTTTGTAAAACAAATGTGAAAAGGATAAATATATTTATAGTTAATAGTGTACACAACGAATATAGAAACAAAATAATACATCTCAAGTTATTTAAGAAAATTTCAAATAACAAAATGGTAGATTATAACAAATATATTCAAATAACAAAAAACAAATTTAGATTTTGAAATAATGAAAGTATATGAAAATGTATATCCGAATCAACCAACCAGATTCCAAGTTTACCCTTAGCAACCAGAAATTTTGGATAAATAAAATGAGACTTCTTTGACAACGATCTTAGCGGATAGACGCGTTTGTAAAACGTCCTACATAATATATAATAAACAGTGAAAAAACGATACAAACATATTAATACAGTTAGATGTAAATAACACGAACCTTTTACACCAAGAGAAGAACAACCATTATATGAAAGAGAAGAAGACCCAAGAACCAGGAAGAAGATCTGAAGTGGACGTGGGCCCTATCTTCAACCGGGAAGCATACAAAGAAGAGGATTTGATGATTTTGACATCTTATTATATAGTGCATCAACACCCACATTTGTATACACGACTTTTAAATACTAATCAACTAAACTACAGACACCATATCACACCAACACTAAGAACACTCACTAATAACACGATTTGAGATTGACACCTTTTCAAACACCACAAGAACCTTTGATTTACATAATAATTATTAAAGCCTAAACTGGACATAACCTATTAGAACTGGTAACCACTATACAACTGCCTGTGTGCACGTTACACTCTAACCTTGTAATATCCTTTAATTGTAAAACTTGTATTTTGATTTATAGAATAATATTTTGTTTAATTGTAATCCCCGAACCATATACGCCCTGAGATACTTTATTATTAATAGAAACATTATCGAAAGCATTCATTTGGTCTGAAGAAAATACCGAATGTTGGCTACTACTGCCAACTGGTGAGAAGACGTATAATTTGCGCCACAATTGTGATTGTCATAATCAAATTTAAGAACAATTAACCAGTGTTTTTTCTGAATAAAGGATTCCTAGAAGGATATATGTTTGATGCTATATTTGTGTCGTTATTATTGCTGTTCCATTTAGGAAATAAATTCACAGATTACAGCGGACACGACAGTTGGCAACGTTGAGTGACGTCACGGAAACGAGCGGTATAGTGGGAGCAAGCGGCAAATTACAAAACCATTCGCCGTTCAACATAACATACTCATAATTACAAATTGACGACTCCAGTGCGAGTTAGTCGCTACATTATTTATCTATGTTACAAATTGACACTTCCAACGGGCGGTGTATGTAATTCAAGTGCGCACAACATAAAATTTAAATAACACAGAACACCAAACTTAGTGTTACAAATTGACGAATCCGAAGTGAGACGTAACAAAAACAATCGTTACAAATTGACGAACCGAACGTGGAGCTTAGTCCAACCACGAAACTCTATTTTATCGTTACAACACATAATCTTCTTCTTCAGTTCATTCTGTTTGATTTGATACCAAGTAAGGTAGTTTTACTAGGTTTTTGATCTAAAATGACATTTTTACTTCATTTTGAAAATTATAAGTTTTAAAATTCACTTCCTGTCCTTTTCCAAAATGTTGCCATTTTACATGTAATATTAATGATTGTATTAAATATCAGATTGATATTAAAGGTTTATCTTCTCTTAATTTCTTGTAATTAGATTAATTGGTTCTCTTTTAAAATATTATACCTTAATATGTAACTCCCCTCTTAGAATTTTTAGTTTTTTCATTTGCATTTTTAACAATAATTCTCACTATTTTTTACAAAATCTTCCTTACTTATAGTTCCAATTACATGACTCTATGACTGATTTACCTTATATAAATTCCATCAGTTTAATTGTTTTTCTGTACTTAATTCCTTAATTTTAATGCTGTTTAGTTTTAACATTTGGCCTAGATTTTTAACAGTTTTTACATACAAAGTTTTTAAATAATATTTTTGTTTATACCCTCTCTGACTTTCTATTATAATATAATATTGATTAACATTTTCTTATTTTAACAAAATAACAATTAGTATATAAATTATACTCTTAATTCATAACACATGATTGAAATAACAATAGTCTTTCAATCTCAGACATTTTACTCTGGATTAATTATTTTTAAAACACAATAAATATTTTCATAATAAAAGTTTTATATTGAAAAGTTTGTACTCTTAGATATTTCTTCTTGAACTATTTAAACTTTTTCTAAATAAACAAAACATTTCTTTACTTCTCTCATATACACTATTTCTTACACTAGGTTCATTTTCAGTTTTTAGCTGATTTTTGTTTGTTTGATATTTGTGGTAATGATTCTTCACTTCACTTTTTATATGCCTGCTCTTGCTTTATTTACTGTAATTCTAAGCAATGTTGTAAATAAAGAGTGGCAGCTATTACTTAGAAACCCCTGTATTATCTGTCATGATAATACTTTATTTATTATTATTCATGGACACAATATAAACACTTTACAAAGTTGTATTATTTCACAATTTACTTAGTTTGTGAACTTCATTATTGACACATTTGGTTTATTTAATATAACACAAAAACTTGCACTGATCCCTTTTTATTCTCTGACTTTATTTCTAATTAGTTTTATAGTTTTATTAAAATCAAGAAATCTATTTATAGAAGGTAATGAAGGTTTGTTTTTTTGTATTATAATTATTCCACATTGGTTCACTTTCAATTCTTACTTTATACACTTTTGGCTTACATTTATTTTACATAGTTTCTAAATTTGATATTTTTGTTATACTTTCATTTTATTTATTTTTATCACTTTCTTTTGGGGTTTGGGTTTTTTATAAGAGCACTCCTTCTTCTTCTGGATGCTGTCTTGTTCTGCTTTCTTCTTTGATTTCTTCTATTCTCCTTGTTTCTTATAAAGTATTTCCTCTTCTTATTGTGGATGTTGTCATGTTTTGGGTTTCTTCCTTACCTACTCCTATCATACCTGGGTATTACCTTTTTATTTTTTAGTTTTGCAGTTTACATTTATTTACTCATCACTCTTTGTAATATTGGTTTTAAATTTTTTTATTTTTTTTTTTCGGCAGGGCAGGTGAAAATCTCTATAGACACACTGGAGCCCCGTAGCTCCAGGTAGTGTTGGACTCTAACCCACTAAAAACACCTCCCTTTGCAACAACTGAGCGAGCCCAACAAGTTGCTTTTCTTTAATATTACAGTCACGGTTTATGGGGTAGAAGCCCACTGGCTGTTCCCCGGATTGAGATTATTGCCTTTCTCTCTTTTAGAGTTTTACAGATTTAATGCACTAGTGTGTTCACCAAATCTTGGGGCTTCAATCTATTAAGCCTTCTTAACGTGTGCGGAGCTTCTTCCACCACGCAAAGCATTTCTGGATTTATATGGGTCTGAATTCTCCTGTCATGGTTAACTGCATATTTTGTTACGATTTCACTGACATATTCTACTTTGAGACCTTTGTGCAGATTGACATTCCTAATATACCAGGGGGCATCAACGATACTCCTAAGTACTTTGTTTTGAAAAGTTTGGATCATTTGAATGTTAGATTTCTTGGTGCATCCCCAAAGTTGTACACCATAAGTCCACACAGGTCTCAGCACTTGTTTATACAACAGCAATTTGTTTTCAACTGTTAGTTGTGAATTCCTACCTAACAGCCAGTACAATTTCCTGAATTTTATGTTGAGTTCCTCTTTCTTTTTTTTCCACATGCTCCTTCCATATAAGTTTTGCGTCCAGAGTCATACCCAAATACTTAGCAGTGTTAGAGTATGGCACTTCTTGTTCATTAATGTAGATATTTTGTATTTCTATTTTTCTGTTGGTAAAATTGGTGTGTATTGATTTCGTTTCATTAAGTTTGATCCTCCAGCGTCGAGTCCAATCCCATACCTCTGCGATTGAAGTTTGCAGTTTATTGGCCGCTGTCTCGGCATCATTACCTACCGCCAGAACAGCAGTATCATCCGCAAAAGTCGCAACGGTTGTTTCCTCACTGTTTGGTAAATCTCTCGTGTATAACAAATACAAAATTGGACCCAATACGCTCCCTTGGGGAACTCCCGCGGATATTTTCTTTAAAGTTGAATATTCATCCTCATGCTTCACCCTAAAGTATCTTTCTGAGATGTAAGACTTTAGTATCAGATAGAATTCCTCTGGGAGATCCCTATGTAACTTGTACTCAAGCCCATGATGCCAGACCTTATCAAAAGCCTGCGCTACATCCAGGAAGACGGCTGAGCAGATGTTCTTCCCTTCAAGAGCCTTTTCAATAACATGGGTGATTCTGTGTACCTGGTCAATAGTAGAATGCTTTTCTCTGAATCCGAATTGATGATCCGGCAACAGGGTTCTTTCCTCTAACAAAGGCTTTAATCTCTTCAAAAACAGTTTTTCAAATAGTTTTGAGATCACCGGTAGCAGGGAGATTGGCCTGTAGGACTTTTTATCTGTTGGTGCTTTGTCAGGTTTTAGAATCATAATAACCTCAGCCACCTTCCACAGACTAGGCACATACTTCAGCCTGAAGGCAGCGTTGATCAAATGGAGTAGTTTTCTCATGGCTTTTCCAGGCAGTTCCTTCAGTATTTGGCCTGTTATCAGGTCAAAACCCGGGGCTTTTTTGCGCTTAGATTGCTCTTAATTTCTTCTCTCAATTCCTGTAGCGTTACTTTCTGTATGTTTTTCCTATCTACTTTCGGCTCAAAGTTAGTGTTTTCCTCTGCTGTTTGTCTAGGTAACGGCTGGAAGATTTCCTCAAGGTGTCTGGCAAAGAGAACGGCTTTCTCCGCCGCACTTTTCGCCCATGTCCCGTCTTCCCGGCTGATGGGCGACTGGTGGGTTTTCGGCCTTTTCAGTCCTTTAGTACTCTTCCAAAGTGAATAGTCTGTATCCTTCTGAGCTGTTAGCTTGCTTAAATATTTTCCAATCCCCTCATTTTTAACCTTTTTTATCAGTTCCTTCAGCTCATTACAGAGCAAGTTCAAGGCTCTTTTATTTTCTGGTGTGCGAACTCGCTGCCAGGTTTTCCTGGCCTTCCTCTTTTTCCTGACAAGTTCATTCACCTCTTGGTTTTAAATGAAACTCTTTCTTTAATCTATGATTTTACTTCACGTTGGTTCTTAATTAATTTTTTTTTTTTTTGCTTTCTGGGATTTAAATATTTTTTATTTTATTTCATGACCATTCTACCATTCAGAATTATGGGCATTATCTGTCATGCTACAGTTTGTGTGTATGAGCGTACAAACCCAAACTTTATTTATTTTGAAGATCCTCTTGATTATTCAGAGTAGCACGACTAAAAAGTTTATCAGAAGTACGTTGTGAACCCATCTGGGAAAAGCAACGTCTCTCTCTCTCTCTCTCTCTCTCTCTCTCTCTCTCTAACTGACGATTGAAATTGTGACAGCAATGAGTGGAAATATCCCAAGAGACATGGAAATCTGCAAAACGCAACATGAAATAATTTTAACGATACTCAACGTTGAAGGTCATTTAAATGACAGTTAATATCTGTGTATATAATAGCATGTATAGACGCCAGCTAATATATACAAGCTCTATATCCACACGTCACACGCGTATAAATATACACCTAAAAAATATGTCAGGTACACGTTACATGTCTACACATAAACATAAGTAAGCGTTATATATAATGTAGGCCATAGATTATCAGTATGCTTACCCAATAATAAGGAGAATTCAAGTTTGCCTGGATGTTACAACTTACAAAACAATTACCGTACATAATCTTAAATCATTTCATTATGCTGACTAGTAACAGTCTTTTAAAATTATTTGTTCATTTCTCACGTTTACTACTCTGGTTTTTGTTTGTTTCTTCCTGTAATCCAAAAACAAAATGTGATGCTGATAACAACGTCTCATGTTTCGTATTTTGTTTGGAAAATTTTTCAAAACAAAACATTAATGATTAACAAGATTAATGATTAATGATTAATGATTGTTTCTAACAAGTGATAAATTATAAACATTTATTACCAATGAGTAAATCAAATACTCTGAAGATAAAATGTTTACATTTTTAGCAACACAAGATGTATTATAGTTTACTACAATTATCCACCTTATGGCAGAATAGATTTACGTTTAATAAACGGTGTTCACATAAATCGATAGGACATAATATAACAAATATGGCTATGACGATATGACGATAATGATAACAAATATGACGATTATTGACTGACCGACAGGTTAATGAAAACTCAATTTTTAAAATTAAGATTTCTTATACAGAATATATTGATGGCCTGATGAAGATGACTAGCGACCGAAAACCATATTGGCCGCTTCGAAATTTAAGAAGAAAGACTAGAAATTATTATAAAAGTAGGCAAAATAATAAAAAAAACTCTTTACATGTAAATTATAAAATAATATAATTACATCAAAATACGGTCAAATTACTTTATACATAAAGGAGAATGTGTATGTATTTTTAACATATTTTGCTTATCATACAAAAAAATTTTCAAAATCACCAGACAGTAGAAAATGCCTTGTATAATTAAGGTAATCTCATTTTCACCTGATCTTTTCAGGTGTTTTTCAATGTTGTGTTTAGTAAGTTCTAATGTTATATACATACTTACTTCATATGGCCATTCAACCTTTAGCGTTTCTGATAATGTCTTTCCATTTATTCCTCCTTGTCCTGTTATTTCCCAGTTTTCTTGTTTGGAAGTGGTCTGTTTACATTATCTAAAAGTGTTGCACGTAGTCTTGCATGCTACATATCGCTCCCAGAATTTTCTTTAGGACTTTGTTTTAAAACGTCATTAGCCTCTACTGTTTTCTAAGTGTCATCTTTCATGTCTTAATCCTATACAACATTACTGGTTTTATTAGGCTATTATAAACACTTAATCTGACATTTCCCGACAGACATTTTGTTGAGAAGAAATGTCGTAAGCATTACATTGTACTTATAAGTAATGTGGTAGATATTTCAAAATAGTTAAAGCAATAAGAAGGATGTAATCTAGTTAAAGAAAGAATAGACGATTAAATGTAAACAAGTATTTTAAAATGCGATTTGAACCGCTGAACAGTTAGAGAGAGAAAATAAATTGTTTTTTGTTAACAAAAATGTTTACAATGAGAGATATTGGACGCACAATCGTGTACGTTTTAAAACGACCAGTGTCAATTGAAGAGGCTTTGTACTGTATAAAAAGACGTGTTGCAATTATTATTACTGCCATTGAAAAATAATTACCACGTATAATATATAGTTCATAAGATTAGAACTATACGTTACTGACGGTAACACTATTGTTGACATTACATATTACAGTTGTCATTACAGAAAATGAAATTTAATATTGTAGGTACTGTCGAACGATTGAATTAGAAGTACAACCAGATAGAAGTGGAACAGAAAGGCACCAAACCACAAAAACGTTTTACATTAAACAAGGAGAATCACACTAGGCTGGACCTGAGGTGTGTGTGTGTGTGTGTGTGTGTGTGTGTGTGTGTGTGTGTGTGTGTGTGTGTGTGTGTGTGTGTGTGTGTGTGTGTGTGTGTGTGTGTGTGTGTGTGTGTGTGTGTGTACTAGTCACAGTAAACACGGATAAGCTTGCTCCAGTTTACTCTCTAAACAGTTTAACAGAAAAACCGACCTACATAAATATTGACATTGGCTCACACCCCTTTCGGGTTTACACTCCGCAGTTATTTAGTCAGATTAAAACAAACATTTGATGATCACATAAAAACAACGCAATCAGTCTCCTTTCGTGCGACTAGTAAACAGATTTTTTGCTAGAACGTTTGATTTTAGTGTCTATCGGATTGTATTACTGTTGCAGTTTGCAACACGGAACTGTGGAAGTTGGTGTAAAATTGAAAAATTAATTTATAGAAGACAGTACATTGCTTACCTCATTCACGAACACTCTGTTTCACACAAACATTAATCAACTGAGTACATGGAATACACTTGATAAAATAAAATATATACAATAATCCAAAAATCATGATATTATATATATTATGTATTGAAATAATACAAGTTCGCTAATAGAATATACAAATTTCAGTAAAAATTAATTTGAGCTAACAAAATAGGTTAAAATATAAAAATATAGCCTATATAGGCGAAATGTGTGTAGGTAAAATACGTTCTTTGTTAAGTCTTATTTATAATCTGTAAGTCTGCATCATTTCTAGTGTTACAACTATTCACACGAATACATTATGCAAATATGTTATTTTTACAATCGGAAAAGTAGATAAATAATAATATACCTGTCTCCTCAGACTAGAATGTTTTACGTGTGCGTGAGTGTGGTCTTATTATTTACTTATTATTATTATGAAAATTATTTACGTACTGTACAAGTATCATAAAGCTAACTTGATTCTTTTTTCCTTATAATACACTATTTCTGTCAGTTTTCTATTAACTCGGAAAGTATGAAAGATCGTGTTCTTCCAGAGAGGTATATTTAATCGTGAAAAAATGAAACGCCATGAAAACAGCAAAAGGCGTATATTATGAAAATAAAAATAAATTATATACTAACCTAATTGCGGCATTAAAAACATAAATAGTTTCCAACCATTGAAAACGTGAATTCGGAATAAAAATAATGGAATTCTTTAAAATATTAAAAATAAATAATTACATAAAACTTTGAAACGATAAAATTAACTATAGTTATGTGTATGTCCATCCGTTCTTCACAGTTATAAAGTTTAAACTTTCATTCATTTATGTGGCTAGTTATTTTAGTATGATCAGTTTTAATGACATCTATGTATGAGATCAAAACATATTAGTCCAAAAGCATAAAGAAATCTTTAATACCAAAATTTTGAACTGAACAGTCACCTTGTTTCACCTTACTTTAGATCTTTTTTTTTTGAGATCGTTAATTCTGTTAGCCATAACGAGCTTCTTTTAAATACGATATTTTTCTATTATCATGTCTTTTACAAACATTTTTGTGCTGTTGACTTTTGTTTAATTTTATTTGACTTTTAACCCATTTCCTCACAGTTGTATCAATTTTATTATTTTACTTGTCTAATCCACGATACACAATCTAAAGTAACCGCCATCAACCTTTGACCAATGTGAATGAAGACCGTGTATGGAGTTGTTTCCATGTATTAGTTACTGCATATTAATGTTAAGTCCGTCCGTTATGTTATATTAGAGTGTATAATAATGATCTAACAATTCACATCGTGATATTCTTCTATCGATTCTTGTTTTAGGATCCATTGGTCATTCATACGTATATAGGCGAAATTTACACCTATTGATTACTTCCTGTTTACCATAATTAAATGACTACAAACAATACTAGTGACACGTGCCCTTGGTTTTCAATAGATGATGACACTATTGAACGTTCATATAAGCCGTAAGATCATTAACAATCCATTGACTCACTTTACGATATCTCATATTCTACTATTGTTAACTAGTCTGTTTGATTTTACAGTATGGTAGTAGTCAATAATTAATGTTAGTTGTTTTAATGACAGTGCAAGCAGTAAATACAGATGTAAATTTCGACATATACGTTTAAATTATCGGGAGGTTCCTCTTACATAGAAGCTATACTGTAACAATCAAAACCGATCTCGACCGAAGCAAACAACTCGATATATGTGCTTTACGTCATTTGCAAGCTTTCCAGCAGCAACGACATTACAATGCAGGCTTTGTAACACACAGTCATTTGTGCCATTTGAATAACTGTATTTTGAATAAGTGCTTCTCAGTCGTATAACTGCGACACTGCCACTTCAATGTTAATTATAACCGTTGCAAATTAAAGAACATTACAAACAAATGAAATCATTCTTTTAGAACCATAAACGTGTCTACATTCATTTTTTGCAAAAGTCAATTAACTAAAAAATTAAATTCGAAGCAAGTGAATAGGTTCAAATGCATGCACTTATTAAAACACATAAAAACGAAATGTTGTACAGAGTACTGCAAAATATACAGTTTAAAATATACAGCTTACATTGTTTCAAATGTTTTACGAAAATATTGCTAAAACGTGTTTACTGAGAACAATTTTAATTAAAGAAATAAAAAAACACCAATGTATAAGTATTAGATGAACTACCAAATTTTTAACATTTTTACTATACATTTGAGTGCATAATCAGATTTTCTTAACGAATTTCACACTTATACAATTTCCTCACTCAACGCCTTTTCTTGTTTAAAGTTTCAATATTAAAATCATTTCCATTGAAGACATTTTTCAAATAAAAGTATTCTTATTATAAAATAATACTGTCACATAAAAACAATGATAATAAAACGTAGTTATGCAACAAAATGTTAAATGGCGATAGCTTTATGGCAAATTATATTCTTTTGGAAACATGTTTATGAAGCTGGAGACGATTAGACTACTGGGAAAAATACCAATAGTTAAGTAGTGGAATACATTTTGTTTTGTGAAAATCTACCTGTAAAGAAGCGTAACAATCTAACTTTATAACGGTTTTAAGGTGGCTTGATGGGACCTTATGCCACTAACATCTGTCTGTAATGAGTTTTATACCCAAAAGTTTTGTCCTTACATTCCGTCGGTTTAAGGTGGCTTGATGGGACCTTATACCACTAACATCTGTCTGTAATAAGCTTTCTACCCAAAAGTTTTGTCCTTACATTCCGTCGGTTTAAGGTGGCTTGATGGCACCTTGTGCCACTAACATCTGTCTGTAATGAGCTTTCTACCCAAAAGTTTTGTCCTTACATTCCGTCGGTTTAAGGTGGCTTGATGGCACCTTGTGCCACTAACATCTGTCTGTAATGAGTTTTCTACCCAAAAGTTTTGTCCTTACATTCCGTCGGTTTAAGGTGGCTTGATGGGACCTTATGCCACTAACATCTGTCTGTAATGAGCTTTCTACCCAAAAGTTTTGTCTTTACATTCCGTCGGTTTAAGGTGGCTTGATGGGACCTTGTGCCACTAACATCTGTCTGTAATGAGCTTTCTACCCAAAAGTTTTGTCCTTACATTCCGTCGGTTTAAGGTGGCTTGATGGCACCTTGTGCCACTAACATCTGTCTGTAATGAGTTTTCTACCCAAAAGTTTTGTCCTTACATTCCGTCGGTTTAAGGAGGCTTGATGGGACCTTATGCCACTAACATCTGTCTGTAATGAGCTTTCTACCCAAACGTTTTGTCCTTACATTCCGTCGGTTTAAGGTGGCTTGATGGGACCTTGTGCCACTAACATCTGTCTGTAATGAACTTTCTACTCAAACGTTTTGTCCTTACATTCCGTCGGTTTGCCATACAATTCTTCTTAAGTATATTCCAGCATTTGGGAATATTTCAGTATATAAGTGTCATTGGGAAAACATTTAATTTAATTTTTTTCTTGGATTTCGTTGTCCATGACGTGTCTGTTACTTAACTAAATATCACTATAATATTGACGACTCGGAACACAAAGTTTTTTATAAGTAAAAACGTAAAGTTTTACCTTACAGCCTAAACCGGCTTTCACCTATAGAAGGCTTCATCAGAGGCTGTCGTTAGTAGCGCTGCTCGTCTTGTTGTTGGCGACGAGAAAGTGTTTCGAAAGATTGAAGCTGTGTGTGTGTGGTGAGATGTGTTCGAATAATGCGTGCGATTTGAATTGTGTCTATTCGTTTCGTTTTTATTTGTTTTTGTGTGTTTGTATATTTCTAATTGTTCTAGAGTGTCTAGTTTTCGGCCTTTTGTGTGTACGTGTAGTATGTTCATGTTATTGTCGATGTTTTTATATGTGTGGTTTGCTTCAATGAGGTGGTTTGCGAAGGTAGATTCTGTAGTGGTGTGGAGTGCTTTTGTGTGTTCAATGTATCTCTGTTTGAAGCTACGTCCTGTCTGGCCTATGTAGCTTCAATATTAATTTTTTTATTGCAACTTAACTTTAGTAAATATCTGTCTGAATACACAATCAAGTGTAAATAAAAATCCAGTGTCAACAAAGTGCTAGCAAAGCGTTTAAATACAAAGCTGCTTATGAATTGGAAAAAATAAACAGTGATACTGGAATATACTGGACCGTTTCACCTGTGTGCATTGTCCTAATTTCAGTGGTGACCAACTTTATTGAAGCAATTACATTAAGAGCTTTGCGTACTCATCACGTAGGCGAAATAATCGTACCAGTTTGCGACCCTAAATACGTCGAGCACTAATGTTCTCAACTTCAGAGCCGGTTGTTTATATACTCTCATCCAAAGCAATCGTGGTCACTGTACGTAAGCACGTGAGCTTAATATTACCTAGAAGCTTTCAGCTATCTGGGCGTGTGCGGAATGTGCAAGCGTCAGCCACTAGGCAGGCAATGTGACTAGTTGTAGCGCTAGCGCTATGTGACAAGCTTCAAGTAGGCTACGTATGTTATTCGTGGTAAATCGGTGCAGAATATATTAGTGAGTTATAAGCATGTGTGTTTTCCACACCTCCTCTCCTAGTAACATCATATAGCCTATCTTAATTTAATGTTCTTTTAGTTTTAGTTTTTCTCTAACAAGTTTTATTTTAAAACACGCAATCGTACCCGATTTCAGTTGTTAATTGTAAAATGACACAATTTTAATTAAATAATATTAAGACAAACTAGACATATAGTATTGAATTAGGGGGTTACAACAAACAATCCAACAAAAAAAATTACACAAAGTGTTCAGTCAAAAAGCCCCCATGGTATGTCTCGAACAAATCTTCAACTATATAGAATACTTTAATATAATGATAATCCTTCCTGATCTTAAATCCCTGGTTATCATGTTTGATATTAAACAGAGGGCTAAATTATAGACTACGATACGATGATGTCCACAGCTTAACAGAAGAGTAAATAATAAGTGAGGAGTAGAAAGGTGGAAAGTAACGCTGTGGAACGCCTATATCAAATTTATTAATCGTCTATAAAGTCTAGTACTGTAGTTTGTAAATCGGAAAAGAGATAAAGCATAATCTTACAGCGAAACGCATAACTCATTAGCTTCATCTCGTAACTCCATCACGTGACTATACCGAGTTTAACAATACTCAATTTATTTTCATCACGTGAATGTGTACATACTGCATGACATACGTGAACTGTAATGCAGGATATGTTAGTATGAAGTAATGTTAAACTTATTTACGACCAAAGGCTCAGACAGTGTAGCAGATTAATTTCTCAGCTTCGTTTGTTTGTTCCAGTTAGTGCTAAACTAATCGGTTTTGTTCGGTCCCCACAGGAATTTAATGTAATCCGATTCTCTACGAGGCGATGAGAACGATAGGCAAGTTGTAATTCTGCCTATCGGCACCGGTCTACTTAAACGGGTGTCCGTGTTAAACATTATACTGAGCGCGCGGGTGCTCATATCCACACACGACAGCGTGTACAGAGAGATTCACACCGATTTCGTCTCGTTGAGAGCAAGTATGAATAATATTAGCAAGGAATTAATTGAAGTCGAGTATAGTACAATAAGACGTACCAAGTTCGAACATTTAATATTTATTTAAATTTATGTTAATCAGCATCCAAGTCAAGTGTATGGATAAAATAAAAAATTTAAATTCTAATTTCATCCGTTGTTCGTCTTGTGTTAGCCCTAATCACAACGCGTTTCGGACCATATACGTTATTATCGAGTGTAATTACTACTTACGTAGAGGCCGTCACAACGCTACAAAAGGCAACTTCAAAACGACGTGTCGCACAATATAAGCATAAAAGCGGGAAGCGTTCAGAATTGACGGTGTGTACCATAACAACGTTAATAAACGACTATACTTACTTTGTTATTGTACGGGGACTGTAGACCTTAACTTGAATGTGAATGACTGTGCCGTACAGAGAGTCAAACTGAACGTCAAGTTGATCATAACACTGTTGTAATAAATGCTTCAGAAGAGTTTTAATTTATAAGAATTTTTATAACACTTAAATAATTTTTAAAGTATAAATAAAGACAGTAGGAAAATACAGCAGCGTAACGTAATGATTAGGTAAACTTTCAATCCAAATCTCTGTACTACACAGCAATAAGCATTCAAGACAAGATCCATAGTACACTTACAAAACACTGTAAATATACTAGTAATTTTCGTATGGTACCATCAATTCCACACACATCCTGCGTATGTATTTATGTTGTGCGTTTTACGTAAGGCTGCTTTGTGTTGCCTTTTTTAATGTTATGACGACTTCTGGTCAGTGATTACACCTGACGATGAGGTACGTATATGCCTCATACACGTTGTGATTAACGCAAGGCGATGCTGCAAGATGGCAGTGGCGTATCTAGAATTTGGCTTTCGGGAGGGGGTCCGGGGTCGGGTCAGCTTGATACAAAAGAAAAAGCAAGTTAAGACTAATCAACATTACTATCTTTAAAGTACATTAAATCGGTCCCATTAAAGTAAAAAGTAATAACACTATAAAAATACGCGTTATTGAAACATCATTTACAAGATACTTACTGACTGATTGATTTTCATATATTTCATATTTCAAACGTATAAGCTAATGCTGTGTAAAACCCTGTTTGTTTAGGTTAAAAGAGATTTACTACTATGTTAGCGTACACAGCTGAAAAAATAACAAAACCACCTAAAAATTAGGATTACAAATTTTGTCTATTTTTTCAAACCTGTGTTTGGGTCCGGTCCCGTTCCTCCCCTCCGTAAATACGCCCATGGAAGATGGATAAAACTAGTAAACTCAAACTTTATTTATTTCCATTAGAAGATGTTTCTTTGATAGTTACATGTACGTAACCAGCAAAAGAAACACATATATTTGTGAAGTAGATATTAATTGTTGGAGATCTGGGGATGATGGAAGTGGAGACGATTCTTCAAGACATTTTAAACTTTAAACTAAAAAAATATATATCATGTTAAATAACACATAAGAACTAGGCAAGTGCGGAATGTGACCTACCTTATGAACCAGACAGTCGAAGAAAACTTAAAATTTATTTAAGAAAAGATGATAGGCAAGGAAATATCCCATGAACATAGTAAGTAATTAAACTGAGTTTATTTCCTTCAAGGAACAATTCATTCTTTACTAAAATCTATCAGTTTTTTCGCCACTTTATAATTCACTTACAAAGAAATAAATAAACTAGTCTTTTGTGCTCTCACGATTTTATTTCCGCGGTATGCGCACAGCAAAACAATACCATTCACGTTGTAGTTACACACGCGCGCGCGCGCACACGCACACACACACACACACACACACACACACACATTGTATAAAAGATTATTTCATGACTCGCAGTATATTTCAAATTGAACAACTTCATTATTTTATTTTATATAGCCTATAATTATTATTAAAACAATTTAATTGAATAAAAACTGTATATTTTGTTTAAATATTGACCCTATTATTAACTTTGAAATAATTTCAATAAAAATCGCAGAAGATATATTTTTAAAACTATTAAACGTAGACCTACTTCAAAAGAATAAGGTTGTGTCGTCAGAGGATAAACATGCGATTAAACAGAGAACAAAAAATGTGTATCAACAGGTTCTTAATTTTTAAAACTCTACATTCAATCAACAGAATGAATGTCAAACGTTTATTGTTGATATAACCTGTATGAACATAGTATGATCAGGGCCGTAACAAGGTACTCCTGCGCCCTTGGCAATTTTGACGACAAAGCTGCGCCCCCAACAGTGGTGCCGATCCCCCCCCCAAGCCCTATGTCGCTTCCCCCCCAACTCCAGGCTCGATTACTAAAAAAAAAAAAAAAAAGCTCTTTTTATTTTTATAAATCTCATCACGTGATACACCATGCAGCCCCCTTAAGCAAGCTTTGACGCAAATTGCGACCAGGAAATACGTTCTCACATTGTATTCGGTATTTTTGTAATAGCAAATTTCATACAACAGTAAAAAAAATTCATAACTTTAGTCGGTGCTTTAGTTCTATAATTTATCTCGATTTTTTTTACACAGGACTTCAGGACTTGCACTTACAACATTCTGTTGTTGTAACTGCAGGTACCATTTTTTTGGCTCTGGTGGCTGGTAAATAACAAATTGAAACTCTTCAGTAAACAAATATATTGCTTTTACAAATTGTTACATACAGTATACAGCAGAAAAGCCATGGAACTAAAACTTTACCTTTCTTGCTTTCAGCAAGGCAAACTCACTAATTATTTCACTAAAATCAAGTTTTGAAGCAATCTCATATTCTATGGACAGGATAGCTAAGTTTGTCAATCTGTTTTCACACATACTTGACCGTAAGTAGTTTTTGATTATCTTCAGCTTGCTGAAAGTACGCTCGCAAGACGCCACACTGACGGGCATTGTCAAAAATATCCTCAATGCTATTTCGATGTTTGGATAAGCATCTCTTAATCCATAGTTTGAAATAACTTTCAGAATATCCAAATGGGAAGCCTTGTAAATGTTCTTCACCAGCTCTTTTGCATGAAACTTGAAAGCAGCTACTTCGTTAACTAGCTCAACTCTATCAATGTCTCTGCTATATATCGCACCAAGATCAGCTGTACACTTTTCAAGAAAAGAAACAGAGCATTCACTTAAGGACTTTCCTGACAAAAAACTGAAGTCTGATGAAACTGTGTGGTAAATGTGTGCCCTTTTTTCCATTTCACTTACAATTCTATCAAATACAGTGTAACATTCTATCTCAAATGATTTATCAGAACTCAACAAGTGTGCTTCATCTTCAGCCGTCTCCCCAGCCATCCTCTTGACTTTCCTCAGCCTCTTAACAGCAAAACTGCTTTGGATGGCCATGGAATGACAAATAGCTTTGGCTTTTTCTGTGTATTTTTTAATTCCTTCTTTACGTAGGTCTTCAACTTTTTTTGCCAAACCTGAGAGCAAACTTGATGCTACGTCAAGAGTTGTGCCCTTTCCTTGCAGTGACTTGTTGGTGCAGTCCAAACTTATCAAAACATCAGACCACATCTCTAAAAGGCACACAAATTCGTAATCAATTTGTCTAAGAAGTTTCATAGCACCAGACAGTGTGTCAGTGTTCCAGTCGTTGTCTTTATCAGCCATGTTTTGTAAAACTTTGTGTACAGATGATAAGTTCTTCTTAAGAGCTGTCACAGCTTGACGCCTGGAAGACCATCTTGTATCACAATGTCTCTTAAGGGTAGTTTTGAGACAACCAATCAAAGCCTCCCACCTTAAGGTAGAGCTACTAAAGAAGTTGAAAAACTCCAACACATTTCCAAAAAAACTTGTCATCATAATTGACACTTCCGCGGCGTGCACGCCAACGAGGTTAAGAGTGTGTGCTGCACAAGGCACAAATTTAGCAAGGTCGTTTAGTTGGGATATGTGCGCTTGAACGCCTTCATATTTTCCTGCCATGTTTGAGCCGTTGTCAAAGCCTTGACCACGACAGTTCTGAATATCCAAGCCGTCATTGTTTAGCTTTTGCAATATTTCTTGTGATAACCCTCTTCCTTTTTTCTGGTGACTTATGATGAAGTCCACAAAACTTTCTTCAACTGAGCATTTCCCATCCTTAATGTTAACATACCTTATTATTTCACTCATTTGTTCTAAATGTGCTGTGTCCGGGGTGCAGTCAAACATAATAGAGAAATACTTAGCACTTTTTACATTCTTCAGTATTTCAGATCGAACCTTATTTCCCAAAATGTCTATGACCTCATTTTGAATTAGAGGTGAAAAATAGCTTGTGACATGTTTTCCACTTTTAACATTTTCTATGTGCTTAGATAGTTGAGGATTGTAGTGACTAATAAGTTATAATGTACTCAGAAATACACCACAGTTGCTGTCACTGATCGAATCGGAACCTCCTCTTAAAGGTAAGTTATTCCTTGCACAATGGAGAATTACATCCACAATACATTTGAGAACATTGCACCACTTTTCTGCTTCAGCTTGTATCAATGTTTGATGTTCTGCATCAACAGATCTATTAGTTTTCAGTCCAATTTCTAATTCTTTCCAATCGACATAAGAATGTCGGTGAGGTATCGACCTTTCGTGATTGACAATAAATGGGTTCAAGTGTCTCCAATCATTGAATCCCTCATCAATATTAGAGAAAGCAGATTTGTCCTTTTTGTCATCTTTTGAAAAGAGAAGGCAAGGGAAACAAAACAGTGCGTCCTTAGACTGGCTGTACAACAACCATTGCCTTTTTACTTTTTCCCCGTTTGGTAGAATTTTATAAACCCATTTCTGAGAAAAGTGTCTTCCATCATCTGCACAGGGGAATTTGTAGCTATCTAAGTCAATTGTTTGTGGGCCTCGTTCAACAAGTTTACAACGAACTGTGTCTGATCGAAAATTTGCTGGCCATTTTTTGGGATCCTCGTAGATAATTTCTATTCCCACATCAGTAGTATTTAATGCATCATTTTCATTATAATTAGATGTGCAAGATGTGCTGGGTTTTTCAAGATCAGTAGATTGCCTGCCCATTGTGGAATGACTTAGCTCAGGATCACTTCCTTCTTCAAAATCAATGACGTTTGTGACGAACTCCATTGGAGTGATCTGGCTGTGGTTGTCTTTTGAAACAGTCTCAGTCTTGCTATCTTCTTTTTCATTTTCTCCTTCCTTTTCTTCTTGGTCGTCTTCTTTTTCTTCTACTTCTTTCTCTTCATTTCGCAGCCAATTTCCAAGCGCCGATGCTAATTTTTCGTCGTCTTCTTCTTTTCGTTTTTTGATTTTTTTAAATTCACTTCCAGAAGGTTTTTTTGGCCCCATTTCTGAAACAAACCATTCCCATTTAATTTACATTCTATTACAGTTGTAAATGGCTGCCATTTAAAAACTACTTGACCGATCTCAAACATTAACGAACTCCGCCTAGATATTGTGCCCACTGCCCAAGGACCTGTGTGCCAAGTTTGGTCATAATCGGTAAATTTGTTTGGGCGCTGCCGCTGTCATTGTCATTGTTACAGACACACAGACGGCCAAAAAGTTTTTTTGAATCCTGAGTAATAGGATTACACGGAAAACGCGAAGCACTGTAAATACAAGTGAGCCTCTCGCGGTAAGAAAAAAGAAACGATGTCTGCGACGTTTTAACGCTATCACCGAATTTTTCGGTGAACGCAACTGTCGGCACTGAACATAAACAGGAAATATTATGAAATTCGTGTTTATGTTCAGTGCCGACAGTTGCGTTCACCGAAAAATTCGGCGATAGCGTTAAAACGTAGCAGACATCGTTTCTTTTTTCTTACCGCGAGAGGCTCACTTGTATTTACAGTGCTTCGGGTTTTCCGCGTACGCGATCGCTCATCCAATTATAAAAATAAAATTGATACCATATTCATGAAACTTGTGATTGAAATATTTACGTAAACTAATTTTGAAATCGGGACTATTTTAGTCAGCAGACTTGCGCAACAAAATCAGCTGACACTTGCTGAAAATTGGACATTTACAACCACGACCATTTCCGCTAAAAATGAACCAATAGGAATATAAGTTATACCAATGGAACGGGCCCGTTCTTCTTCTTTCTTCCGGTATTTTTTTTATTTTCTGTAGGTCTAGAAAATTAAACGGCGAACACAGTGATATTAGTTAGGCCTATTTGGCTTTGTCAGTCTGGCAGTAAAGACAGAACGAATGTTGGGAAATTATTTCTGACAGCTGGAGTCAAGTTTTGCACGGTAACCTCCATTGATTGTTTGATTCACTGACGTTTTCGTGATGTTAAAGAGTAAATAGTATAATTAATGTATTGTTTTGCAATAATACCGTGTTATAATAATAATAATAATAATAATAATAATAATATGTAGTGTTTTCAAAAACTGTACAAAAAGGGAAAAAATAGGCCACCACGGGGAATAACATGCGCCAATTCTAGGGTTAATGTAGACTAAGCTATGGTACATTTTATTGAAATCATTCTTACCCGTACAACAGAAGCAACGCCAACATCAACAAGTAACAACACAAACACTATAAGTGTCGTCTAATCGCTGAGTGTGAAAATCACTTAGTTCACAAATTACAATAGAAAATAATACCAGCGGCTGTAATTACACTGAGTCTCAACAAAACCAACAGAACAAACTAGAATAGAGCAATAGATTGACGTGGCCGTGGCAGGCGTGGGGGGAGGGGTATGAGTATGAGTAATATTCAAGTTATGACAAGCTTGCTAAAACCAACGAATATAGACGTTACTAGAAGCACACTTCTGGGTTATTAAAAGCGTAGTTGAAACAATGCTACTACTTTTTGTATAAAAGAGTGGTAGATGAAAAACATGTTTGTAATAGGCCTAATAAGACGCATGTTCTTGTATATTTTAAAATCCTTTTGCGCACTGCATAATAAATGAATGCATCAAAAGTGCATTTTTTGAGTAGGCTGCATTTATTTGATTCATTCCTTCGTACCCAGTGTGTCAAACAAATGTGAAAAAATTTTGGAGGTTGTGTCTAGTCTAACCCCTACAAACATTTTTTCATCTACCACTTTTTATCTGATAAGTTGTAGCTTTTTCCAATTATATATTAACGAAAATGTTTGAAATTTACTAAATTTCGCGGTATAATACAAAAAATTACTTGGAAACGCCAGCGCCATCTAGTTGCCGGGGTGTTGAACTACGGTTTATCACCCCAGAAAGCTGACCCCACTCGCTCCATAAGAAGTGTTCTTCTAGTTACGTCTATATTCGTTGCTAAAACCAAGAAGGCGCAGGTGCAGTGCAGTGACCCAGTGACTGACACATCAAGGGATGGGCGGAGGGGAAGGGATTTTCGCTTTGCGCCTGGCCCGACTCCGCGCCCATCAGTAGGGCAAGGTCCAGTGCAGTTACTAAATTTACGTAGCTGCTTTTTGTTTATTGTATAATAGACACAAATATAGACGTTCACGTACAGTAACTTTTAACAATCTGAAACTGAAAGATTTTTTCCAATAACGTGGAGTTTTTATTTGCTTGACAAATTGTACCAATCTAACTCTAAAAAAAGATATTTTTCATGGTCAATTTTGCGCCCTCTTTGTACCTGCGCCCTTGGCGGGGGCACATCTCGCCAACGCCTAGTTACGGCCCTGAGTATGATGTACATGTAACATTAACATATCTATGTAAGTAATCTAAATTTTATATTATGTCGTGTTATATGTTAGGTCAGACCTTACATTAAACTGTTGCACATTATGCGGTTAATTTTTTCAAATGACTTTAGTTTGATTCTGTTTTAAAATAGTTGGAAGCACTTGAAATTTATGTTAAATGTTAATGTCAATAATTACAGTAATTTTACATAAAAATCTTGTTTCTGATATATGTATTTTTCACTTACACTAACGAGCATATTTTAAAGGAACAAATTAAAAAATTATCTCAAATTCTTTGTGTCACCGCCTGGAAACAAGCGACCCGATCGAACTGGCGATTGCCATTCAAACGGAAAGAAAGGAAAATTAATCCAGGCGGCATCGCGTGAATTGTGACTGGTCGTGACATAAAAGTTCGGCAAACAGAGGCGACTTCAATGCAAGATTTAGTAGTAGCGAACGCAAGACATGAATATTAACTCGTGAAATAGATTCATATGTGTGTGTGTGTGTGTGTGCGCGCGCGCGCGCGCGCGCGTGTGATTAAATTGTATGCTGACAATATTATTACTCTATACAGCTTTACATTATTAGATTGTATATTGTTCATAGGTTACAGTATTCACATAGCCTATGTTCTTAGCTTGTTCATACCTTGTTTATACAACTGTATTCTTTTCTCATAAGATTTAGCAGTATTCCCTTCATTAAATTTTCTTTCTATTTTATAATCGCCTTGAACAACCAATCAAGGAATTTAATTTGGTACTTTCATTTCACTGTTACGTGCACTTTTAGCAACGTTTTTACTTATATTCGGTTTAGAACAAATCAAAACGTTTTAATTTTATTGTATCACACATGACCTTAATTGTAAAAACACATCCACACACACGTATGCCTACACAAAATATTCGCAGAGCATACCCTGGTTAGTCTGGAGATTAAATGATTTATTGTTGACACCCTATATTGTGTCATACACTAAGCACAATGATTATACACTATGATTTTCACAATGTTTTTAGCGATTTGTGTAAACGCAAACAATTACACCGTTCTTATGTAAAACAGTGTACGCAAATCTGAGAAAATAATGAAAATGAATCTGGAAAATTTTGATAAACGTCAACATGATTTGCAGGGATTCATTTGTTTGTCAAATGATCTACATATCAGATACTGACCTTGGTTATTGATCAGAAGGTATTGTAAATACAAGGAAGTAGATACAAAAAATACACAAACGTATTATCAGATTTTAAAATCTAAACGTAATTTATTAAATAAAAATTTATAGTTTATGTATTTCAAAGTTTCAGAGAATGTTTTAAGTTATACAAAGTTGTAATACAAAACACCCTGCGTTT
Organism: Magicicada septendecula; assembly: GCA_034769895.1. Taxonomy (NCBI): domain Eukaryota; kingdom Metazoa; phylum Arthropoda; class Insecta; order Hemiptera; family Cicadidae; genus Magicicada; species Magicicada septendecula. The sequence goes on along the minus strand of CM068369.1, from coordinate 433,023,943 downwards.
GTCCATTTGAAATGCAAGTATAATAAATAAGAAATATTTCGTTTTCAGAACGCACCCAAACGTATTATTCAAGCGTCCCAGAAGTCACACATATATTACTTGTCTTGATAGATGACGCTTTCCATATAACACCTTGAATAATGTGAAATGCCTAACGAAAAGGCCTTTACGCTCGTATACAAACTGTGACCCTGTCATTCGTTTTTGTTATATATTTATTTTTCATTTTAAACAGCACAACAGTAGGCTATCGATACGAATACAAAAGTGTCACTAACTGTGTGCGCAAAAACGAAGACAAACATAATTTTCTGCGTAACACGCGTACAGCAGAAAAAATCGTTTTCCTAAGAAGGTGTTCAACAAGCGAATGTAAACTTTAACGTGGATGATGAGTAAGATACGTTATCGTACATACCCGTACAGTCGACTTTAATGGGTGTAATAGATGTAAATTCTGCTCGTGCTTCCGTATACTGAACATCAACTTCCACTAACAAGACTGCTTTAATTGGCTGTTAAGATCAGTTTTATTGTAAAGTAGTAGTTTCTACGTAAGTATTTAAATGTATTATGCCATTCAATTTGAAATGCAAGCCACTAACGAATAGGCGAATTTCATAGGTATTGATTTCTTTCGATTTCTTTAAAAAAATTAGCAGACGGTTATAATAAACGTTATTTGTTTGAATGGCATTTATTTTATACTTAAATTTTAACGTTGGTAAGAATTAAAAATTTTGGCTGTTGGCCTGCGTTTAACTACTTTAATTATTCATTTAATAAATTTATTAAGTTTGGTACTTAATACTATCTACGCTTAGACGGTTACTAACCAGAAGGCATTGTGAATAGAAGAATAAAAATCCAAACATACCATTTAGTTTCAGGATCTAAACGTAATTAATTTATAGAGATTTATATTGTGGGCATTCCGAAAATTTTAGAGACTCTCCTAAGTTATACAACTGTAACGCAAAATACTCTGTTTATTAATTTGAAATGGACAATAAGATGTGCGTAAATAATAAAAAGAATAAGAATAAAACTCAATTAAGAATACTTATCTGTTCTCTAAACAGAAAAAAGTAGATAGTTATTAACCGTACAGTGTCAATAAAAAATAAATAAATAATAAAACTTCAGTAAAAAAAATAATTATAATTGTGAAATAGTTACAATTTATAAACATGAAATTATAAGATTTCTTATTACGTAAAACAAGATCAAAACAATTGTAATTTTATTTTCATCTTAAAACAAAAGTAGAAATTAAGTCCAGAAAAATGATTAAATAATAAAACCTGCGGTTGAAAATGACGAAAAAACATTTTTCACATCAGTAAAAATAGTCTAACAACGACAAAATCTAATTTCAAATATTAAGTATTTAACGATACGTATTTGTCAGTATATAAATAAAGAGTGTAACAACTGCTTTAAAAGATGGCTGTCATGGATGTGGACATTAGAATCTAAATGACGGACTTCTGCCATTACAGAAAAATCATAAGAGCGACGTTTCGGCCACCCAGACTTTGTTTGTACGGAACATACTACATATTAGTCGCTTGGCAAGATGCTTACGTTGATATGCCATTATTTGTCATCATCAACATCACCATCTTCACTACCAGCACCACGACCACCATCCTCATCATCATCAACAACAAATTCATCGTTGTTGTTGTGTTACGGATTAGGGAAAGTGATTTCTACATCGCTTTATCGGTAGACAAATGTCGTTTATCGCTTTATTGTCCTGTATATGAGACTTTCCGACTTTTTGTCGGTAATGATATGCCACTGTTCCCTCATAATCTTATAATCCATCATTTAGAAAACGTGAGTACCATCACATTTATACTCACTTTGTGTGTATAAGTGACACTTTGTGTCCACTATATACATGCATGTACAGAAAGAATTTGAAACGCAATTTTGATAACTATTAAAGCATGGAATAAATAAAAATAATGATTTACTACTTAGTAACAAAATAGTTACTACTCACTTATTGAGTTGACTTTTTTAACTTCCGCATACGGTTGTATTCCTCAAACTCCTTAAACTTCCATGTAGAATTTCTTACTAAATTAAACAAATCTCTAATGGCTTGAAAGTCTTAACACATTCTCTCGTTGAAGTCACTAGATAAACGCTTGACAAATATATATTTGCCAGTTTAACTATTATATAACTGTGACCAAACGCTTAACCATAAAATTTAATTATCAAGAGTACGATGGCTTGCAGCCTCCTCGAATTAAATACGTCTTTGGGACTACAGAGAGATTATTAAGGAAATCAGTGAATTATAAAATCTAGTATTAATATTTTATTTATGAATACCAATTACTTTAATTCGTAACATTCATTTTTTTGATATTTTATTTCATTTATACTTTAAGATATTTTTTGCGTTTGCTGTTTGAATCCGATAACATTTTCTCACCTCTAATGTAATAACATTCTCAAAATAAATTTTCAATAGGTTGTGGCGGTCAGTTTTTGTAAATTCCATGACCTGGTGAAGTTTTATTGTAGATTTTTATGGGACCTGGGTACCACTGGGTACCCTGTTCTTTAGGATTTGATGTCGGTTTTTGTTGTTTGCTCAATGGCTTTGCGATCTTCTGCTCTGGATTCCTCACAAGTGTCGTATGACTCACTGTGCTACTTGCTAGACACCAAACTCATGAAGATGACATGAGATAAAAGTGGTGAAACGTTGCCCAAAGTACAACATGAAACGCAGCGAAAACCATACAAACAAGAACACACATACACCACAAAATATTTTCTACTCTCTAGTAAGTCTATAAAAGTCTATAAAATAGAGAAGTTAACTATTTTCTGCAGTTATTTTACAATTATTACGAGAAAAATTCATTTATTGAGATAACGAGATATTGACAAAGAAAGAGCGAGATCTTGATGTATTAGGAACACGAGAAAAGAATTTAAAGATAATAGCAGAATCAATTCTTACCTGTCGTTCTGAGGTACTGACTCTAAATGTAAAGGTTTAAGAAGGCCGTAGGAGATATGGATTTGCTGAGACAAAGAATGTTAGAATCTCTAGAAAATAAGCGAAAATTAACGAAGAAGTAAGAATCGTTGGCGACAGACACCGCGAATAGGGAGACGATGGTAAAATCTTTTGGATTGCAAACATTTCAGTGGAAGCCTCCAGGACAAAAAAATAGAACCACCAAGGCAGTCTTTGAACGAGGAAATAAGGAGTGATACGCACTTTAAATGAGGGGTAAGCTGTTATCATCGTTTGTTGAAATGATAATCTTCAACACTCGATGCTCTACCCGTTTTGAAACGATTGAACCATCTACATACACCGTTCGGTTCATACAATCTTCTCTACGGTACATGTTTTCTGAAGCACTTTTAATGTGTCCGTAAAACTTTTACCAACTATCAAACACAGTTTAAGAGAAAGACGTTTTTCTTCCGGATATTTCGTTTTAACTTTTTTGAAAATTAGACGAGAGGTTAGCAGACGTATTTATTTCAGCTGTTGTAGCACGGGTGGCAGGACGACGCGTCAAACGGTGTTGTCTTCGAGTTTGCTGCTAGCTAGCGCCACTTTTAGGTACATGCTCGGTACACTGGTGAGAAAGTTATTACAAAAGTTGGATCTTTTTGGCACTTATAACACACACACACACACACACACACACACACACACACACACACACACACATGTGTATTCTACTGCGACTACAAATTATATTTCCTCTAAAGTATATTCCCAGATTTCAGGCTCCATCAACAGAGACAATTAATGTGTGTCCATCCCTAGTGGTGCAGATATAAAATTGTGAAAGGTTACCCTGTATTTATTCACAACACCGAAGTTTGTGTTTTAGTGATACTGTAAGAAAATAGGACACATTCTTCCGTAGCCACCTTACTCTCGCACCAGCACGAGTTTGTTAATTACCCCGTGTGGTAGTTTTTCCACCATAAACTATGTAACTGCATAAAGCATTGCCTATTTCAAAATGCACCGTGTACTGAACATATTTAATAGAGAAAGAGACTATCTCATTAGGTTAAATCCCACGGCAGTTAAATGCCGTCCAGATTTCGTATTACAAACTGCAACTGTGAAATGGTAGCGTAACTAACACAGATATGACAGATACTACGTTGCTTATTCAATTTATTTTGTTACAAGTAAACAATATTTATAATTAATACGCCAACAATACTTTTTAATACAATTTAATTCCTACAACAATAATTTAAATTTTTTCATACTGAAGAGTCTAGGGAATTTATAGCCTATCTTTGTCGGAATCGTCGATAAATGTCGATTAAATTTGTATGTTATATATTTTATTGATATATATTTCAGTAGTCACGGGCAATTACAAAAATTGTGTTTATATAAACCGTTTTGTGTGTTCAAAGATGATTCCGTTACAGTACATTAAACAAACAAAGTGCAAAAAATTAGTCCGGCGACCGTTATTTTATGCGACGCTTAAAATTGTGTTAGATTGAATTTGTTAAAGTATTTGCGTCGGTACAGATTTTGTTTATTTTCCCTTGAAAAACGTCCCTCGACGTTTGCAGTAAAAGCAGTGACGCAAACGATGTGTACTAAGTTAAACACTTTATGCCGCGGTTTTGACACAAAACACACTGACGCGCGCTAGTAGTAGACTCTGTTTACACTCTGCAAGCAACATTTTTTCTACATTATTTCACACATTACTCGCCACACTCGCTAGCGGCGTCGGCTTTTACTAAATGCGAGTTTTATTACCGGGAACAGTATACACATATAAAAAACAAGTTTAGACATATAATTTAAAGAAGGAAGTGAATTTTAAATAGTATATTTCACCGTTTCCCTTTATAGCCACGCGAGTACAGTACACTAGGAGCATTTTTTTAGCCAATTGTCAAAACGTACATGCTTAGAAACTCAGGATAAATGAAAAATTATGAAATATATTATAGGGGCGGAAGACACAGGAAATTATGAAATGTTGTGCCAGCAAGTTCACTATTATCAATATGAGAAGAAATTAAGCAAACCTGAAGATAGGAAACATATTGTTACGACGGTCTACTTGGTCGTCGTATGGTACAGTGGAAAACAAAATACAAGACACCAATTAAATCACTAATCACCAGCTTTAATTATCACAATTAAACAGTTTATAATTAACTCGTACAATATTTCCAGGTAGATTTGTCCACACGCAATAAAAATGTCTATTGATAGAGTTTCACACAATTATTAACACAATACTACTTCACTTCGACAAACACTCAATCCGCACTAGCGAAAATCGCTCACGTAACTGAACTGACAACCCGGCTGTTATGGCTTTATGTACGCCGTGCTGAGGTCCAGTACAGCTTTCCCTCCTTAACTCCACGCCGGCGGCTTAATGCGTATCTCAAGTGTTCCTGGAACTCACTAGACTCACCTATTTGAATGACGCAACAGCTGCCACACTGGACGGGGGGGAGTGGAGAATGTTCTGGGTTGTTCGGTAGGCTTCTCGTAACAATATAGTATGCGACTATGATTAAATGGATCACAGTAGTGAGAGTAGTGTACGACGACAAGTTGGCAGTTTCAGGACAGCGATAAAGAAAAAGCTTTAAAGTTTGCTACACCGCATGGGTTCACGAGTTTGTTTCAACACTGTATATGATTAAACACGGTTTGTTGCAAAACCAATGTTTAGTGAAAGTGATGATGTAAATCAGTTGATTGCACCTTCGGAAGGAGAATGTTTTATTCAGTTTTGTTCAGAAATATAGCAAAAATAAAATTGTTTACTTTTTTTATTTACTGTTTGCCTAATAGGCCCCTTGTTTAAAATTACAAATAATTTGCTGCGAAAAACTAAAGAATGGGTAATGTTAATGGTAAAAAAATGTTATTAATAGTGGACAAGCAATTATACCCAATTTTTTTTTAAATACTTTGTACATTTCTTTTACTATTCATACTTATGTTATCGTAAGTCGCAATAGTAAAAGGCCGCTAACAAATAGCTCGACTGATATAGGCTTTTCTATTTTATTACCGTCTAGTCCTTTATTTTGAATTTTTACTATATAATATTATATGTTAGTAATTATGAGGAAATGTGAATATAACCTATTATTAGGTATATTGTAATTTACAAAATAATGCGTATCTAAATATGTAATATATAATTAACATACAACTTAGATTATAATATATTTAAAATTATAATAACTGCTGTCCTTATAGTAGTTAAATACATTGCAACAATACAAATTGGATGGTTAATGTAGAAAAATTAATATGTGAGTTTATAAGATGCAAAAAGTTGAAAAAACATTATTAATTAGCTTGTTCCCTTCAAAGTTACAATTTCGGGCACCTGATGTGACCTCACGAGGGATGGAATCTGCTTGTACAGTGTAATCGTTTGTGTGCATGACCACTGCTGACAGGAAGATGACGTTTTGGAATTATAGAAAACTAGATTAAGGTGATGCAAAAACGAATTGTACGAACGTGTGTGCACAATGTTAAGCACCCTTAGACTTGACGTTGTGTAAATTCGCATATGCATAAATTGGCAAAGTATTTATTTAGTAATTAGACCGTTTATAAAATAATTACAAAGTTATAAAATTTACTCTAATGTAATAAAAAAGTCGTGAATTGCGGAACAAGAAGTATTGGATTTTGCGTCAATGTTGTACTGAATATTAAGTCTAAGAGACATGTAAATATACTTTACATTGAAGTGACGCCAAACGTGTTATGCGAATAACGGACAGGATTAGGACTGTTTAATTCATCTTTGATAGGAATGGAAGGTCAAACTATGTATACCCAGAGACCAGCAGCTCGTTCTGTCTTTTGCGGTCAGATCCAACGTTGTGTGAGTGTCGTGTTTCCGGCTCAGTATCGCATGTTGGCGTCAGGATATCTGACGAATCTGGAGAGCCCAGACACACATGCATACACTAGCGGGAGGACTACCCATACACACCACGGTAAAGAAAGATCGACAGTATCAACTGATGATTTATTTACAATAAAAAGACAATATAAAAAACAAAGATAATAATTGTAGAATAAACAGTTTTGTAAATGTAAATTTGTAAATATATAATGTTAACTATAAATTCTGTAGTTGTTTCTAATAGATCTGAATTTCTAAAAATTATTGATAATTAAGTAATTTTATATGAAGATTTAATTAAACGTAAAACACTAGGTACGTTCTTCATGTCCATATGCATTTCCACGCGCGCGCGCGTGTGTGTGAGTATTTGTTTTTCTTGTGTCTATTTTCTAATCAAAACTGTTAAAAAACACAATATAAAACGGAATATACAATTATTATGTCAAACGAATTAAATGTAGCCTAAAATCAGACTATCCTGTACGCGGCCGTTTATAATAACTTTTAACATTATTATGCAACTATTAGAAATACTTTCGGTGACCCCATTACACAGTGCTAGAGCGCGGACTGAATAGGCGACAAGGCAATGATGTGTTTGAAAGTGTGTCGTAGATTTTTATAAGACCACAATTCCGGAAAAAATATTCCTGTCCTGACAATCAATTTTTAAGGACAGGAGTTACGTATATTTGCAAATTAAGGGTATTTAAGGGTGAAGCACCCGAAGACTAAAATTAACCAAAAGTTTCTGACGAGTACCTTACAACCAATAGAAGAAAAGCCAATACAAGTTTTAGTGCATGCAGATATGTTAGCGATAACAACACACAAAAACTACAAGCTTGGAAGAACAATAACAAACAAACAACAAACAAAAACAATGGAAGAAACTCTGCAGAGATGATAAATTGAAATAAGAAAGCAAGAACTAGAAATAAAGAATTAAAAGTTTAAATGTAGGATAGACAGTACAGGAAGAACAAATAATAAATAAGGAGTGGATTTAGGAAACTGTAAAGAGCTTTATTAATTTTATTTTTTTATTTAAGAGGTTTGATAACTTTAAATATATACGTAGGAACAATAGTGAATAATAAAATGTGAGAGCAGAGACAAATAAGAGAAGATAGGCAGGCCACAAAGCATTTCTTAGAAAATAATTGTGTATACCGAAGGAACTAGTAATAACAGCAAAATAAAAATATAAAAAATACAAGCAATAATAGAAGGAATCTTGCAAGTAGTTACACACGCGGCAGACTGTGTGATTAACAAGGCTAGGTGAACAAATACTGCTAATATTCAAAAGAAAGGTTGTAAAAAGGATCTCAGTAGTCACAAAAATTATGAGAAGATGAATAACGAAAGATGACAAATTCAAAATTAAAAAAAAAATCTGAAACCAGAATATTCATTAAAACAAATAAAGGTCCAATGAATCCTGGGAGTCCAATGTTCACTAAGTGAAGATGTGTGCAGAAGGGAAGAAGGATTAGCTTTAAGATCACAAAGTGGAAACCAAGCGGTGTAAGAGGAAGAGGGAGGCCAAAAAATCGATTAGAGGTAATGAGATATGTGAAAATTAAGAGAGCTGTAAGATGGACACGTTCGGAACAAGAACGTTGGAATAAGTAAGCCTATTTAAAGAACCAAGGGCACATATAAACCTACAGAATATTAAATGACAAACAATATGAATTCATCTACCACAACAATTGAACCTAAGGAACTCAGAAAATTGAGTAACCATTGTTCCGTAAGGAATACGTGGTATTATTATTATTATCGTTGCTTGGAGTCATCGTCGTCGTCGTCGTCGTCGTCGTCGTCGTCGTCGTCGTCGTCGTCGTCGTCGTCGTCGTCGTCGTCGTCGTCGTCGTTGTTGTTGTTGTTGTTGTTGTTGTTGTTGTTGTTGTTGTTGTTGTTGTTGTCGTTGTTGTTGTTGCTCTTCTTCTTCTTCTTCTTCTTCTTCTTCTTCTTCTTCTTCTTCTTCTTCTTCTTCTTCTTCTTCTCCTTGTTATTAACTCGAGAACTCCCTAAGAATTACATTCGTTTGTATCGAGCTAGATAATTGATCCCGGTTATGCATTAGTTTCAGAGATAGTAAGTTAAATACCTCACTAAAAGTAATTTTATCTCAACATTGCCATCGTTCTTTAATGTTACAACAAAAATGTATAAAGCTATAGGAACTCCTGTTACTTTTATGCGTTAACTACTTTATTAATTTTATCCAAGCCAATTCTTGTTACTCAATGCGGCCCAGAAGACTAAAAAGTTGAACGTCCATGCTTTAAACTATGATACTTAGTCGCAATTTTTGTTTTTGTTTTCAGGGCTCATGGGGCAAACGAGACTCTTATCCAGAACTGACCGAAGACGAAGAAACCGATGAAGACAAAAGAAACTGGAGTTCACTGAGGGGCACCTGGGGAAAACGTGCTGCCGACTGGGGAAGTTTCAGAGGTAAAACATTTTCCTGCTAGAAAAATTCGGATAGACTTAGTACTCAGCTCTTTCAAATTAAAAAAATATATGTTTTAGTTTTCTGTCATATTTATTTAACCTTAGAGTGCTTTATAAGAAAACGATACGGTGCGCAGTGATTATTTGCTCAATAATATTACAATGTATATAAAACCCTTAGCCACCTATCCATCCTATGCAATGCCAGTACCACTGGCATTACATATTCATGGCATTACACATTACATATTCGGTTAGTCTAACCTGTATGTGTTTACGATTATGCGGAGTGGAATGGGCCTAACTGTCCTCGGGGTCAATGAAAAAAGTTTGAGTTAGGTACCCCATTAGATGCGGATATATCAGTGTCTGATTGGATGTCGTGAAGCCGACAGTCGTCAGCAGACTGTAAATCTATCTACACACTCTTCTACAGTTTCGTCTGCAGTTTTACTTTGTCCCACTTAATATTAGGTTGACTTTTTTACAGATATAAAAAATGCTATAAATTGTGTTTGTTAAATGGTTTCGAAGAGTAGGAAGGAAATGAGTAAGCAAAAATAACAATTTCCTTCATATGTAGTTTCATTTTCTTTATATAATTAGTTTTTTCCCCTACTTGTCTTCACAAATGACATTGGATTTGTTCCTCTGACAGCCATGTTTCTACAAATACTTATATGTTAGTAAACGGCAAAATGAAATACGAGATTTAAGATTTCGGCACCATGTGCCACATTTAAATATGTCTTGCTACTAATTCGTTATACTGTCAAAATTCTATATTGACTTTAACAAGATTATATGAGTTTTGTAGTATGTATTTATTTAAATACATGAATTTCTACAACAACCAAATGACCTTGTTTTAAAAATAGACGACAGGTAGAAAGATAAGCTTATGAAGATATACCAATAATTTTTCTGAATACGTAGCACAGACAAGGGACACAGCCCAAGATGTTGTTTAGAGGTCCCCACACACCTCAGACAGCATATTTTTGAAGGATTAGTATATGAGTACTCTATCTGTGACTGTAAACGGGAATCTAGCATACTCATTAAGCTCGCTGTTACTGTAACCTCCGCTTTAATACATTCGGTCTTTGCGTTTTAAATAATTATCTAAGCATTTTCCTTCTTTACATATATGTTAAGTCTGTCCCCTTATATGCAGATGGCTGTGTTACTGTAGTACCCACTAGCTATAAAACTAGTGTGTACAAAAATTATAGAAAAGAGGAAGAAGTGGTGGAATATATGAAAATATATATGTAGTTGAAACTAAAGAGAAAAACTGAAACGGCACTGAAGAATTCAAAACATTAAACAAGGCCAGGTAACAGATAGACCCAATGTCGCATATATTATAAATGTATCCTCCTGATATTGAGCATTCATTCTTGTGAATTCATGTTGTAGGTTGCGTAAAAATCTAAATTAAATTCGTGCAGCACTGTTAAATTACAGAACCAGCATTTTAATGAAAACAGATAGGTACGAGCGCACGTATTATAAAAAAATCAGTTTCCTCAAATCTTGATAAAAAGTATACACAACAATAACCGGGTGTAGATTAAATGTCATAAAGGAACTACTGCTAGAAGAGGGCCAGAATGAATTTCGAAAGGGAAATCGTGTTCGGCATTGAAATTGGAAATTGTCGTGCTCGCCATCGTGTTTATTGACATTTTTTAGTGGATGGTTAGTGAGGATCGGTCAAAATAATACAAATTTTAACTATTTTGCGTTGACGTTCCGACAATATTTATTGTCATCTTCAGGACCTGTGAATAAAATACAAAAGAAATGTCAAACACAACGGAACAATTAAATATTTGGGTGAACGTATTTGTGTATGTGAGTGTGTGCGTGCGTATGTATGTATCATTGTATATGTGAAAACTTATGATAGTTTGTTTACATCTTCAAATTATCTTTAAGGAAACGAGCAATTATAGTATGAGAGAACTTAATTCATACAGTATTACAATTTAAATTACTAAATGTAATGATATTTTAATTAATTAAACAAACAGTAATCAACAATTGGATATTAGATTGGTACATAAATTGTTTATACATACAGCAGTCAACATATAGCAAAGTAAAATATATTACCTATAACTAAAACAGATTAGGGAATGTTCACTACGTAATTATTAAAAGTTATTTTTAACATGTTTCACTCCCTACTGGTATTAACAAACAATCATAATTTAGAAAGATAAAATTTATATAATAACTGTAGAACATTACGACTTACATCAGATAGTTGACAAAGGTTACAAACAAAAGTTTCTGGTAAATTTTACTAACAGGTAAACTTGGATAATAATTGTAATCATATTGTAAATTATAGTCAGGAGTACTATAGAATAATGTAATTTATGTATGTGTCCACAATCACACCTTCTATCTCACCCATTCACCCCCTACCAGTCCTTCTCACAGCCTCTCACTCTAACCTGAAATCGCTCTATCACTCACTATCATCCCACTCACTCTCTCTCTCTTACTACATCTCACTCACTGTCTCCCTTCTTCCCTCTTTCACTCTTCCACACTTCGCTCTCTCTCACTCTCACACTCTTCCCCTCTCATTATCTCTCTATCATTCACTCTGTCTGTCTGTCTCTGTCTGTCTGTCTGTCTCTGTCTCTCTCTCTCTCTCTCTCTCTCTCTCTCTCTCTCTCTCTCTCTCTCTCTCTCTCTCTCTCTCTCTCTCTCTCTCTCTCTCTCTCTCACTTGTCTATGTCCACAATTGGCACTCTAAAACACTCACCATTTTTATTACACTATCATCCTCATATAAAATAGAGAATTATGCACACGATAATTGAATAGATTTACCAACTTGCATTAAAGGGTTACAAACTTTTATAACACAACATTATAGATAACAGATCTATTATATGAAAATGATTATTACTTAATATTTACATTTTGTACAATGTTATTTACCTGGAACTTGGTCTATACAGAGTACCATAGTCTCATGTAGTTCGTATATATGTCGGTTATAATCTCTCTCATTCATGCTCCCACCCTCTCTCTCTCATTCACTCTCTCTCTCTCTCTCTCTCTCTCTCTCTCTCTCTCTCTCTCTCTCTCTCTCTCTCTCTCTCTCTCTCCTTCTATCCGCTCTCTCAGTCTTGTCTCTTTCTAGGCTCATACAACACATTCTCACTCACATTAACCACTCGGGCCCTCTGTCTCTCTCTCACTCACAATCTAAACAGATATATACCATCAATCTAACACGCAGCGTGTACATACACACACGTTAGCACTACATAAGCAGACACACACACACACACACACACACACACACAACAAAACAACCTCACAAGTCAACTACACATTCGGGCATCCATACATAAATATAACACTATTTTATTCTCTTCTTTTTATCATCTAAGTGTAAATTATGCACAACGGAGTTGCCCACTGTACTGAGTTTAAAACTGATCGAATATGTGTGTATAAGAATTGTTATATGTTACTTAGCTAATACTAAATAATATGATCAGTGAGACACTTACAATTGTTGCTGACGCCAAACACACAACTGTAAATTTGCCCAGACGAACACCCTGTTTATAAACAGAACAGACAACCCTTCTACATTTGAAGGACATGAAAGTAACATGTGTTAGAAAGGCAGATGAGAAAAGATTTAAATTAGGGGGGAGTGTGACACTAATTAATATCTGACAACGAGCTGGCCACAAAAAAGACCAACACATCCTGTAGGGAGACTACTGATTATTTCTTCAATTCATGTCTTGACGGTGTGTATAAGTTGAACATAACTGGACGAGAGATTTTGAGTATCAGTGAGAAAATTAATGGAGTGAGGGTCACTTTTTATTTGAATCATTTCAAGTACGCATCTTTTGAAATAATTATTTTCGTAATATTTAATTTGGGTGTTGCTGAAGTCAAATTCATGGCCGGTGTTTAAATGGTGAGATACTAAAGCGTTGGGGTTATCATTATGGGTTGTTTTATGACAATCATACCTATGTTGATAAATTCTCTTACGTAAATATTGGGACGTAATACCAGTATATGTGGCTGGACAGTCATTGCATTGGATAGTGTATACGACATTAGATCGTTTGTCTTTGAATGTCGGGTCTTTGAGGCTTGAGAAGAGGGATCGAACAGTATGTTGGTTTTTAAATGCTAAAGTTTTTTGAATTTTTAGTAGGCATTTTTTAAGTTTTTCAGACAGCCCTTTAACATAAGTGTAGAAAAGTACGAGCAGGCATTAGGCTCAGGTGTATTAGATTGGGCAGATGTAAAATTGAGGCTCAGCTGATTTGCACGATGTTTATGAATTACCTGTTTGATTATGTGGTCTGGGTAACCTTTGTTTTTTTTGATGAAATGATTCATCACTTAGACCGGTGGCTCTCTTATATACCACGTGGATTAAGTTAATTTTTAGATGTATGGGATGGTTGGAATTAAAATGCAGAAATCTACCGGAGTTCGTGGGTTTTATGAACCAATCAGTGACTATAGTACCATCTATCTGTCTAATAACCTTGGTATCAAGAAATGAAATGGAACTTTTCTGTTCATGCTCTATTGTGAACTGTATTCGTTCAAAGCCCATTAGTTTGGAATTGAACACAGATAAGATAGTGTCATGTTGGTCATATGGAATACATGTTATAATATTGTCCACGTATTTATATAAGAAGGGGAGTTTAAATGGCAGCGTAGGGATAACTGTGTCAAGAAACTGATTCATGGTCATGTCAGCTAATATGGGCCCGAGACTACTGCCTATAGCAGTGCCATATGTTTGTTTAAAAAATTGTCCCTGAAATATGAAATAACCATTATTGCAACAATGCGACAGACGTTTATGTACCAATCTAATATCCAATTGGTGATTACTGTTTGTTTAATTAATTAAAATATCATTACATTTAGTAATTTAAATTGTAATACTGTATAAATTAAGTTCTCTCATATTATAATTGCTCGTTTTCTTAAAGATAATTTGAAGATGTAAAACAAACTATCATAAGTTTTCACATATACAATGATACATACATACGCACGCACACACTCACATACACAAACACATTCACCCAAATATTTAATTGTTCCGTTGTGTTTGACATTTCCTTTTGTATTTCATACACAGGTCCTGAAGATGACAATAAATATTGTAGAAAAGTCGACGCAAAATAGTTAAAATTTGTGTTATTTTGACCGATCCTCACTAACCATCCACTAAAAAATTCATTGATTGACGGTCACTAAAATTTAAGGATTTATTGACATTGTTAATTGAAAAGTGCACAAAGCGGAGTTTGGAGACGGATATGGTGTTCACCAATTATGAGAAAGTATTCCCATACCGTCTAAAAGAGGCTATTAAAACTGTACAGTGTAGGCCCAGGCCAGTCGCATCCAAGCCGCTGAAATGAGAGTTCTCAGGCACGTGGCAGGGTATACTCTCCAGGATCATACAAGAAACACAGATATACGGCAGGAACTGAATATTATGAGTATACTCGATAGGATCGCCCAGTATCAGCTGAATTGGTTTGAAGATCTTTGCCGAGTGGATGACTGCCGCATCCCCAAACAAATATGGAACTTTAAACCGAGGGGGGAGAGGTGTGGGACGTCCAAGGAAGCGCTGGAGTGACCAGCTGTAATCTTTGCCTATTTGAGACCGGAACAAACCATCCTTGGTTTAATCCTTGAAGATGATGATGATGATGATAATGTAACACACTACTTGTAGTATTGATTGAGGAAGTGTAATCAGCAAAGAGAAAATGCATATACATCAGAGACTACGACAATGATGCGGATTACCAGGGACTGACGAAATACTAAGAGTTTGGAAACGTTTAAAAGAGGAATCAATAGGAATTAGAGTAATGAGTAATAATTTCGTAAACACCGTATTATATGCATACAACCAAGTTATGATTTTTACATCAGAAGTCCAATTACAGTGTAGTGTATCAACTAAGGCAATTAGCGAAGAATTATAACTGCCCTATATGAATAGGTAAAGGAAATCGTCCAGATTGAAAGGTTTGTTAAGCGGAAAGCCATTTGAATAAGCATTACACTCTAATTGTCTAGAGTGAAACTTATTTCATCACTATCACCACAAGGGTAACAATAAAAAGCAAAATATCAAATGACATGTAGTACAATAAAACGAAATATCGGGCAGAAAAATTGGAAATATAATTTTACAAAACAATGTAAAATGGTCATTATTACAATGCAACAGTGAATTCTGAAACAAACTCACAAAGAAGGATGTTAGGTGCTCAATCGGCGGAAATAAAGTTCTGGCAATCAGTTAATGGAATTTTTAGGATCGATCACTTACGAATCGATAAGATGAATACTTAAGATATGATCGACAGTTCATCGAATCCTGGAGAACTAAATTAATTATGAGTGTCATTTATGAGGAAAGATTTTTTGTAGCTGGGTTTTATTTATATGCAAACCCCTGAAAAGACAAGAAAGGGATAGAGTATTGAGCTAAAACTGGTCCAAAGACTGCTTGAAGCTGACGACGATGACGGTGAAGAAGAAGAAGAAGAAGCTGACGACGACGACGACGACGACGAGGAAGAAAAGACGATGAATACAAAGCACATGATGATGTCAAACCAGCAGAACTAGTGTAACTGACAATTTGTACTAGGTTCATCCTTAAAACCTTAGGTTCTATTACTTATAAGATTTTTATGGATACTGAAAAGTAATATTAAAGAGCAGACATTGTCATTAACATTATATAGTATTATTTACCTTAATTAACTTAAGGTAATAAACCTTATATACCTTAATTAACTTTGTAAATGACTGACAACACATTTTTTACCTTGTTAGATTAAATAATTATTATTCTGATTAAGAACGTCTCTCGTAATTACAAAAACAACTGCTTTAGCCAATGAAAATATTTGACACATTATTATAAACTAGCAAAAAAAAAAAAAAGTTTCCCTCTCACAGATGAAACTGAGGACATAAAGTCTGATAAAATATACGTACTTGAGATATGATAACTACAGCACGAGATAACGTATCACAGTTATACCCTTTTCAGTACAACTATCGTAACGATCTTTCCTACCTTTCAAACGTACTGAAATTTGATCCTAATGGCACAAGTTGACGACGAGGTAATATTCCCGGAACACGCGAAACCACCACACCTCGTCTGCCGAAACTTTCAACAAAAGTATCGCATTGTCCTTATACGAGTAACCATTCAACCATTCGAACTGCTTGTTGAAAACGGTTATAATTTATTTCCCTTATCTGTAACACACTTCTCGTTCTTTACTTTCTAAGAATTTTTATTTTTGAATTACCCGACGTCTCACTTAAATAATGCGCTGCCAAATTATATTTTATTGATTCTGACACGCATATAGATACAGTCAATTTAAGTATTTAAAGAAAGTGTAAACAACACAAAGTATTTGGTTTAACAATAAATGTAACCGCGTATGTCTACAAATCATATATTCAACCGTTAATTTTTCGTAATCATATTTAATCGTTATGCAACAAACAGTTCTAAATTAAGCTATTCATTACAATGAGTGTTCAATTTTGAATGTATAAACTGTAGATAGTAAAGTTTTGAGAACGGGTAAATATGTTTCATGAGTGTATGCGTGTGTGTTGCATCACGCTTATAATTATAACTCCACGTGTACTATTTATTAATAAGAACATACCCCCATCTATAAATAAAGCACTGAGTGCATAGGCTTGTCAGCCAACCTACTAATATTTCATATCTCTTTCCAGTTTGTTTCAACATTGTTTGATTGTTCTCTGTTATTTCATCTGTTTTGACTAAGGAAATGTATATTATGAATGTCACAATGCATATAATGTACTATTTAATTGTGAGTTGTATAGATTCCTCACACTATTAGGAATCATCACACAGCGTAAACAAATTAACAACTTCTGAACATTTTAGTACAGAACAGAAGTTTAGATCATTCTTTCCTACAAGGGTAGAGAAATAATTACAATATGAAGTGCTATAAGTAGCTGGGTTAGATAACCCCTGGGTAGGAAAATTAGTAGCGTCTGAAAAAGGGCAGATCATCATCACGGTAGACACCGATTCAGAAAACGTAATCTGCATTAAAAATCAGATAAAAATAAGCGTTCAACAAAACTCTACTGGACATTTGTACCAACGATTAAACGTTAAACATTATAAGTTATTACTCCGCCTGTACAATGTTTCCACATTTTCCAAAACCAAAGATTACAGAAGTGATTGAATTCTCGTTTACCTTTATTGAATCTCTCCGGCTGCAATCTATTTGGTTTTTTAACATTTTCTTTTTTCAGATGAATGGGGAATTGGCCCATTTCATTAACCCCCAACCTGGAGGACCAGGCAATTTTTAATCAAGGTTTATTTCCTTTAGCCTTTGATAAACCAGTATCCAACTACAAGGCAGCAGCTGCTAGTTTTGGTCCGCCACAGGCATATATTATAAGTTATCTGGAACAAAAACTTGTTACCAGCCGTGAGAATTTGTTTCATAGGCGGGAATTTAAACACTATGCTTCCAATCTCGTTTTAATGTGTGTCCGTATATACAAATTTGGAGTGCTAATGTGTATTTGTTATGTGTGGTACGTGCCTATATAATTTCTCATGACAGGTTGAGAATATGTTTTGCAACAAATTCTCACTGAATTTTTTCGTGCAGGTTCTTGGGGAAAACGGGATCCTGCGTGGCAAAACCTCAAAGGATTGTGGGGAAAACGCAGCGTTGCAGATTCTAGGACAGATAGGATCGCAGCACTCACAGGTAAAATCAAAAGGCCGTGGGTAATTAGTATTTGCACTGAACAACTAAAACGAAGACAACTGATACCTTTTATAACAAAACTTTTCACAAAACAATATGCGATAACATTGCTTGTTGTCTTCAGGCGAGATTAAGCAGCATGTCTGCGTCAAAACGTTGCAAAATTTAACGGAAACTGCCTTTTACCACTTAACAGAATCATGTCAAAAATTTTTGAAAGATGAAAGCACTCCGTTCTGCGTGCTGTACTAAAATGCCAATAAACCTGATTGCACTCAACGTGGGGCGGTGAATAGGGTATATAATGACGTCACGCGTTGTTAGCGTCGTCACTAATAACCCATGAAAGTGTGTATGGATATGTTGCATAAACCAAAGCCGCACGTGTCACCGACAGTTTAGAAACATTCTAAATTCGCATTACTAAAGTCAAAGAAATATGCTACTAGTATTTATTCAACACAATCTGCGGTTATATTTAAAGAGGATGTTGTGTACAAAATATACTAAACCATAAAACTTTACGGAAAATTATAAACTGTTTATTCTGTAGAAAACTCTAACACAGTACTATCGCAGTTAGAACTACTGAGAGTGTAATGTGTAGTCACACTTATTGTGTAAACGGTATAAAACAAGCACTGTTACTAGGACTGCTAAAAGCAGCAATAAACAGTGAACCAAGAGATGTGTCTAAAAACTAGCTATTCTGGCTCTACGAAACCCAACGTGACGCAATTAATGTGTTTCCAAAGCATCAATAGAATTCTATCACAAAACAGAAGTCTACTGAATGATGAAATAAAAAAGTGACGGAGACCACATTTTTATAATTAAAACAACAATAGGCCTATACGTAAAATTATAGTAACGTCAAAAACATTATATTAAAACATTCAAAATGGTCGCTTTTAAAGAAGAAAAAATCTATTTGCAGCAGATATAACTGGATTCAAGACGCTTTCTTAGTCCACAGAAGTGTTTGTGTCAGTATTATTGCAATTACGGTAAGATGTCTAACTACATACATGATAACATAAAGTTAGATATTTATGAAACAGGCGTTAAATTGTCCAGAAAAACTCAGAAATAGTATCTGCCTTAAAATTGTGTATTTTTAAAAAT
Organism: Magicicada septendecula; assembly: GCA_034769895.1. Taxonomy (NCBI): domain Eukaryota; kingdom Metazoa; phylum Arthropoda; class Insecta; order Hemiptera; family Cicadidae; genus Magicicada; species Magicicada septendecula. Next base: position 433,004,556 of record CM068369.1, on the reverse strand, counting down.
TTTGCTTCTTGTTGTTGGTGACGTTAATTAAATTGACGGAGAAATTCTTATTAACGCTTGGTTACTTTGTTACAACATAGGATCCTGAACATTGTTTTTAAATAGATCTTACAATGTAATGAGACAGTATATTTAACCACAGAAAACATCAGATACACTAATATTGTGTAACATGAAATTTTCTACATGATTTATGGCATTTAAGGATATTACCAACTGGGACAGAATGTTGTAGAGCGGGGTCATAATACAAACACTAGATCTTTAAACACTGACTGCCGACTCTGACAGTATACTTGACATGGGTTGCGACATTAAATTGTTATTATATTCAAATTAATTTAAGAAAGGAACAAGACCTTCCATCAACATTGCGAAAAGCATTGGTAGTGGTATCTTGGCACAACATTCTATAATAACAAACTATGTAGTTTCCTTGAAACTTTATGTCAGCCGTTGTCTACATTAAAAAAAAGTTTCGTTCCACTATGGTTTACATCAGTTACTTTCTGAATGATCTTAGTGTCCTGAGTAACCTGAGATGATAATGCCAAGTGACTTAAATTACATCATAGTCAAAACTAATGGCGCAGTAAACATTGGAAAAATTTTAAAATTTAATATAAAAACTGCATTTATTAGTCCAATCAGATAACTAACCCAAGGTTGGAGAGTCATACCAACCTTTTACTACTTTACTTTTATAATACTTTACTACTGTAAAGTATTACAGTTTTTGTGTTTTTATTACTTTCGTAATAGTAGTCGACTAAATACATGAGAAAGAGTATTTCACATAACAAAATAAATTGTATCACATATTAATTAATGTATAAAATTTTGGAACTGTGTAAAATGTACTTATGTATGTTAATCTCCAAAATTTATGTTACAAAAATTAATGTTGTAATTTTGCGAACAAGGTACATCGTGTGCTAGAGACAACGAGACTGGAGGGACAAGGGCATCCTTCTTTTAAATAGGAAAATCACATAAAATGTAAATCCACACTATGTTCTTACCTGTTAGCAGTTTATTAGTGATTTACAACAAACAAATAATTTTACTTTAAATATTTTTGGGTTGTAGTTTACACAATAAATTGAGTTAAGTATGATTTACAAGATAATATTTACAATAAAGCGCAAGTATTATGTACAAGATCGGTAGGGAGATAATATTTTATTTGTCTACACGCTGAACACAAATACATATAAATTATCAAAAATTACTAGAATAAACTATCAGTTATCAGCTCCCTAAGTCCTCGTAGTAGTGAGAATTCTGTCATAGTACAAAATCGTCATCTAATCTTTAGTATTACGATGCGCAGAGTTATGAACACAGTGTTTTAAAGTACAATGTTTACATAAAAAAAACACAATCTTAATCCCAAATTTTCAGCTAGGTTTTAGATTATGTGAGAAATAAAAATAATTAAGTTATGCTGAGATACCACGTTGTAAACAACGCATGTTATCTACAACTATAACCCGATCGCCTTAGACCGTATCTCCCACTTTGAATATGAAATGTTTTCACTCTATTTATAATGTTTTATGAGTGTGGTATGCCCATCAGTATATTTTTGTATAATTAAGGATGTGTTTGCTTTCAGGTATGAAAGAATTACCAGAAGAGTTAAGCAGAGAGGAATAAGAAGAAGAAGAGAAATGAGTGAATTCATTGCTACCACCCGTACGATGTAACATGCTAAATAATGTCAGGCACTACAGTATTTTCCTCTTATGTTACCTCCAGTAATAATAACAATAACAAAATTCATGTTCAAAAGAGTTCATTCAATAAAAAACAATAATAATAATAATAATGTTGTAATTTATTTCAATAAATAAATGTGATTTAGAAACTTTGTTAAAATTGTTACTTTGGTATTATGGGTTACAAACCTTACCATAAAACTCATGTTTCCTGTAAGCAGTTTTAATACAAGTATATTATTACAAACAGTGCTGAAATCATAATTCAAGGGCTTAAAAATTATGTCTTCAACTAAGAAAATATTCTTAAACTGTAAAGTTTACACCATGTTCCACGATAACTGGATTAAGTTTCTATCAAATGAGAAACAAGAAAAACGAATTGTAGCCTTTACATGAATAAATAATTTGAAACTACATAACTTGAATCATACAAACTTTTAAATGTTTTTTCTATTTTTTTTAATTGTTATGTACATTTGCTGACATGTAGTGTGTGTTAATGTCTGTATCCAAATATAGTAGTTCAAGAAGTATGTCCTTAAAACGAGTGTCGTTTTTCTAAATCTATCATATAATTATTACGTTACATCTTGCACTCTCATGAACACAGTCGTAAGTCATCAGAGTATAAAAATTAAGTAATCAGAAAAATGTAATTACAAGAAGAACGGGACTATTATTTCAACTAACATTTTTATTCTATACTGTATGAACATACTTTTATCGTAAAGAGTAATACTTCATACTCACTACACGCTGAGACAAGAACAAGTGAATTAAACTTTTACATAGCAAAGAACGTTGATCTAAACAGGTCCTGCAGTGGGAATCCCCAGGAAAGGGAAAACGAGTAGATCGGATCATTCAAAATGAGACACGCCAAGTCTTGAACAACATCAATGTTTGTGTAGACTAGACTGCAAACTGGTAACGGTAATGCGACTAAGAATACTATAGAGCTGATGATACTTTATGTTATCTTGGCAATAAAATTACACATGACGATGAAGCGTGTAACTCTTACGTTGAGATATGATTACTGTACGAGTCTGAACATGACACGTAAATAACGTAAGTTAATGGTAGTGTAATAAAATTATATTTACCGACTTCATCTGTCACATTACATTTTACTTATTATGTGTTTTGGGTTACGTAAACTCAACAGATTGTCTTGTATTAATATATATACAAGTGCATATTATTATTTACCTACTGAGGAAGGGGCTGTAAACTGTTAAGCTACAGCGTACAGCCGGTCCTGCTTATAATAAATAAGAAGTTTTTTGGCGAGGATTAAAACAAATACAAATTGAGATTTTTCTTAACATGCACACACACACACACACACACACACACAACAAAACAACCTCACAAGTCAACTACACATTCGAGCATCCATACATAAATATAACACTATTTTATTCTCTTCTTTTTATCATCTAAGTGTAAATTATGCACAACGGAGTTGCCCACTGTACTGAGTTTAAAACTGATCGAATATGTGTGTATAAGAATTGTTATATGTTACTTAGCTAATACTAAATAATATGATCAGTGAGACACTTACAATTGTTGCTGACGCCAAACACACAACTGTAAATTTGCCCAGACGAACACCCTGTTTATAAACAGAACAGACAACCCTTCTACATTTGAAGGACATGAAAGTAACATGTGTTAGAAAGGCAGATGAGAAAAGATTTAAATTAGGGGGGAGTGTGACACTAATTAATATCTGACAACGAGCTGGCCACAAAAAAGACCAACACATCCTGTAGGGAGACTACTGATTATTTCTTCAATTCATGTCTTGACGGTGTGTATAAGTTGAACATAACTGGACGAGAGATTTTGAGTATCAGTGAGAAAATTAATGGAGTGAGGGTCACTTTTTATTTGAATCATTTCAAGTACGCATCTTTTGAAATAATTATTTTCGTAATATTTAATTTGGGTGTTGCTGAAGTCAAATTCATGGCCGGTGTTTAAATGGTGAGATACTAAAGCGTTGGGGTTATCATTATGGGTTGTTTTATGACAATCATACCTATGTTGATAAATTCTCTTACGTAAATATTGGGACGTAATACCAGTATATGTGGCTGGACAGTCATTGCATTGGATAGTGTATACGACATTAGATCGTTTGTCTTTGAATGTCGGGTCTTTGAGGCTTGAGAAGAGGGATCGAACAGTATGTTGGTTTTTAAATGCTAAAGTTTTTTGAATTTTTAGTAGGCATTTTTTAAGTTTTTCAGACAGCCCTTTAACATAAGTGTAGAAAAGTACGAGCAGGCATTAGGCTCAGGTGTATTAGATTGGGCAGATGTAAAATTGAGGCTCAGCTGATTTGCACGATGTTTATGAATTACCTGTTTGATTATGTGGTCTGGGTAACCTTTGTTTTTTTTGATGAAATGATTCATCACTTAGACCGGTGGCTCTCTTATATACCACGTGGATTAAGTTAATTTTTAGATGTATGGGATGGTTGGAATTAAAATGCAGAAATCTACCGGAGTTCGTGGGTTTTATGAACCAATCAGTGACTATAGTACCATCTATCTGTCTAATAACCTTGGTATCAAGAAATGAAATGGAACTTTTCTGTTCATGCTCTATTGTGAACTGTATTCGTTCAAAGCCCATTAGTTTGGAATTGAACACAGATAAGATAGTGTCATGTTGGTCATATGGAATACATGTTATAATATTGTCCACGTATTTATATAAGAAGGGGAGTTTAAATGGCAGCGTAGGGATAACTGTGTCAAGAAACTGATTCATGGTCATGTCAGCTAATATGGGCCCGAGACTACTGCCTATAGCAGTGCCATATGTTTGTTTAAAAAATTGTCCCTGAAATATGAAATAACCATTATTGCAACAATGCGACAGACGTTTATGTACCAATCTAATATCCAATTGGTGATTACTGTTTGTTTAATTAATTAAAATATCATTACATTTAGTAATTTAAATTGTAATACTGTATAAATTAAGTTCTCTCATATTATAATTGCTCGTTTTCTTAAAGATAATTTGAAGATGTAAACAAACTATCATAAGTTTTCACATATACAATGATACATACATACGCACGCACACACTCACATACACAAACACATTCACCCAAATATTTAATTGTTCCGTTGTGTTTGACATTTCCTTTTGTATTTCATACACAGGTCCTGAAGATGACAATAAATATTGTAGAAAAGTCGACGCAAAATAGTTAAAATTTGTGTTATTTTGACCGATCCTCACTAACCATCCACTAAAAAATTCATTGATTGACGGTCACTAAAAATTTAAGGATTTATTGACATTGTTAATTGAAAAGTGCACAAAGCGGAGTTTGGAGACGGATATGGTGTTCACCAATTATGAGAAAGTATTCCCATACCGTCTAAAAGAGGCTATTAAAACTGTACAGTGTAGGCCCAGGCCAGTCGCATCCAAGCCGCTGAAATGAGAGTTCTCAGGCACGTGGCAGGGTATACTCTCCAGGATCATACAAGAAACACAGATATACGGCAGGAACTGAATATTATGAGTATACTCGATAGGATCGCCCAGTATCAGCTGAATTGGTTTGAAGATCTTTGCCGAGTGGATGACTGCCGCATCCCCAAACAAATATGGAACTTTAAACCGAGGGGGGAGAGGTGTGGGACGTCCAAGGAAGCGCTGGAGTGACCAGCTGTAATCTTTGCCTATTTGAGACCGGAACAAACCATCCTTGGTTTAATCCTTGAAGATGATGATGATGATGATAATGTAACACACTACTTGTAGTATTGATTGAGGAAGTGTAATCAGCAAAGAGAAAATGCATATACATCAGAGACTACGACAATGATGCGGATTACCAGGGACTGACGAAATACTAAGAGTTTGGAAACGTTTAAAAGAGGAATCAATAGGAATTAGAGTAATGAGTAATAATTTCGTAAACACCGTATTATATGCATACAACCAAGTTATGATTTTTACATCAGAAGTCCAATTACAGTGTAGTGTATCAACTAAGGCAATTAGCGAAGAATTATAACTGCCCTATATGAATAGGTAAAGGAAATCGTCCAGATTGAAAGGTTTGTTAAGCGGAAAGCCATTTGAATAAGCATTACACTCTAATTGTCTAGAGTGAAACTTATTTCATCACTATCACCACAAGGGTAACAATAAAAAGCAAAATATCAAATGACATGTAGTACAATAAAACGAAATATCGGGCAGAAAAATTGGAAATATAATTTTACAAAACAATGTAAAATGGTCATTATTACAATGCAACAGTGAATTCTGAAACAAACTCACAAAGAAGGATGTTAGGTGCTCAATCGGCGGAAATAAAGTTCTGGCAATCAGTTAATGGAATTTTTAGGATCGATCACTTACGAATCGATAAGATGAATACTTAAGATATGATCGACAGTTCATCGAATCCTGGAGAACTAAATTAATTATGAGTGTCATTTATGAGGAAAGATTTTTTGTAGCTGGGTTTTATTTATATGCAAACCCCTGAAAAGACAAGAAAGGGATAGAGTATTGAGCTAAAACTGGTCCAAAGACTGCTTGAAGCTGACGACGATGACGGTGAAGAAGAAGAAGAAGAAGCTGACGACGACGACGACGACGACGAGGAAGAAAAGACGATGAATACAAAGCACATGATGATGTCAAACCAGCAGAACTAGTGTAACTGACAATTTGTACTAGGTTCATCCTTAAAACCTTAGGTTCTATTACTTATAAGATTTTTATGGATACTGAAAAGTAATATTAAAGAGCAGACATTGTCATTAACATTATATAGTATTATTTACCTTAATTAACTTAAGGTAATAAACCTTATATACCTTAATTAACTTTGTAAATGACTGACAACACATTTTTTACCTTGTTAGATTAAATAATTATTATTCTGATTAAGAACGTCTCTCGTAATTACAAAAACAACTGCTTTAGCCAATGAAAATATTTGACACATTATTATAAACTAGCAAAAAAAAAAAAAAGTTTCCCTCTCACAGATGAAACTGAGGACATAAAGTCTGATAAAATATACGTACTTGAGATATGATAACTACAGCACGAGATAACGTATCACAGTTATACCCTTTTCAGTACAACTATCGTAACGATCTTTCCTACCTTTCAAACGTACTGAAATTTGATCCTAATGGCACAAGTTGACGACGAGGTAATATTCCCGGAACACGCGAAACCACCACACCTCGTCTGCCGAAACTTTCAACAAAAGTATCGCATTGTCCTTATACGAGTAACCATTCAACCATTCGAACTGCTTGTTGAAAACGGTTATAATTTATTTCCCTTATCTGTAACACACTTCTCGTTCTTTACTTTCTAAGAATTTTTATTTTTGAATTACCCGACGTCTCACTTAAATAATGCGCTGCCAAATTATATTTTATTGATTCTGACACGCATATAGATACAGTCAATTTAAGTATTTAAAGAAAGTGTAAACAACACAAAGTATTTGGTTTAACAATAAATGTAACCGCGTATGTCTACAAATCATATATTCAACCGTTAATTTTTCGTAATCATATTTAATCGTTATGCAACAAACAGTTCTAAATTAAGCTATTCATTACAATGAGTGTTCAATTTTGAATGTATAAACTGTAGATAGTAAAGTTTTGAGAACGGGTAAATATGTTTCATGAGTGTATGCGTGTGTGTTGCATCACGCTTATAATTATAACTCCACGTGTACTATTTATTAATAAGAACATACCCCCATCTATAAATAAAGCACTGAGTGCATAGGCTTGTCAGCCAACCTACTAATATTTCATATCTCTTTCCAGTTTGTTTCAACATTGTTTGATTGTTCTCTGTTATTTCATCTGTTTTGACTAAGGAAATGTATATTATGAATGTCACAATGCATATAATGTACTATTTAATTGTGAGTTGTATAGATTCCTCACACTATTAGGAATCATCACACAGCGTAAACAAATTAACAACTTCTGAACATTTTAGTACAGAACAGAAGTTTAGATCATTCTTTCCTACAAGGGTAGAGAAATAATTACAATATGAAGTGCTATAAGTAGCTGGGTTAGATAACCCCTGGGTAGGAAAATTAGTAGCGTCTGAAAAAGGGCAGATCATCATCACGGTAGACACCGATTCAGAAAACGTAATCTGCATTAAAAATCAGATAAAAATAAGCGTTCAACAAAACTCTACTGGACATTTGTACCAACGATTAAACGTTAAACATTATAAGTTATTACTCCGCCTGTACAATGTTTCCACATTTTCCAAAACCAAAGATTACAGAAGTGATTGAATTCTCGTTTACCTTTATTGAATCTCTCCGGCTGCAATCTATTTGGTTTTTTAACATTTTCTTTTTTCAGATGAATGGGGAATTGGCCCATTTCATTAACCCCCAACCTGGAGGACCAGGCAATTTTTAATCAAGGTTTATTTCCTTTAGCCTTTGATAAACCAGTATCCAACTACAAGGCAGCAGCTGCTAGTTTTGGTCCGCCACAGGCATATATTATAAGTTATCTGGAACAAAAACTTGTTACCAGCCGTGAGAATTTGTTTCATAGGCGGGAATTTAAACACTATGCTTCCAATCTCGTTTTAATGTGTGTCCGTATATACAAATTTGGAGTGCTAATGTGTATTTGTTATGTGTGGTACGTGCCTATATAATTTCTCATGACAGGTTGAGAATATGTTTTGCAACAAATTCTCACTGAATTTTTTCGTGCAGGTTCTTGGGGAAAACGGGATCCTGCGTGGCAAAACCTCAAAGGATTGTGGGGAAAACGCAGCGTTGCAGATTCTAGGACAGATAGGATCGCAGCACTCACAGGTAAAATCAAAAGGCCGTGGGTAATTAGTATTTGCACTGAACAACTAAAACGAAGACAACTGATACCTTTTATAACAAAACTTTTCACAAAACAATATGCGATAACATTGCTTGTTGTCTTCAGGCGAGATTAAGCAGCATGTCTGCGTCAAAACGTTGCAAAATTTAACGGAAACTGCCTTTTACCACTTAACAGAATCATGTCAAAAATTTTTGAAAGATGAAAGCACTCCGTTCTGCGTGCTGTACTAAAATGCCAATAAACCTGATTGCACTCAACGTGGGGCGGTGAATAGGGTATATAATGACGTCACGCGTTGTTAGCGTCGTCACTAATAACCCATGAAAGTGTGTATGGATATGTTGCATAAACCCAAGCCGCACGTGTCACCGACAGTTTAGAAACATTCTAAATTCGCATTACTAAAGTCAAAGAAATATGCTACTAGTATTTATTCAACACAATCTGCGGTTATATTTAAAGAGGATGTTGTGTACAAAATATACTAAACCATAAAACTTTACGGAAAATTATAAACTGTTTATTCTGTAGAAAACTCTAACACAGTACTATCGCAGTTAGAACTACTGAGAGTGTAATGTGTAGTCACACTTATTGTGTAAACGGTATAAAACAAGCACTGTTACTAGGACTGCTAAAAGCAGCAATAAACAGTGAACCAAGAGATGTGTCTAAAAACTAGCTATTCTGGCTCTACGAAACCCAACGTGACGCAATTAATGTGTTTCCAAAGCATCAATAGAATTCTATCACAAAACAGAAGTCTACTGAATGATGAAATAAAAAAGTGACGGAGACCACATTTTTATAATTAAAACAACAATAGGCCTATACGTAAAATTATAGTAACGTCAAAAACATTATATTAAAACATTCAAAATGGTCGCTTTTAAAGAAGAAAAAATCTATTTGCAGCAGATATAACTGGATTCAAGACGCTTTCTTAGTCCACAGAAGTGTTTGTGTCAGTATTATTGCAATTACGGTAAGATGTCTAACTACATACATGATAACATAAAGTTAGATATTTATGAAACAGGCGTTAAATTGTCCAGAAAAACTCAGAAATAGTATCTGCCTTAAAATTGTGTATTTTTAAAAATTTTGCTTCTTGTTGTTGGTGACGTTAATTAAATTGACGGAGAAATTCTTATTAACGCTTGGTTACTTTGTTACAACATAGGATCCTGAACATTGTTTTTAAATAGATCTTACAATGTAATGAGACAGTATATTTAACCACAGAAAACATCAGATACACTAATATTGTGTAACATGAAATTTTCTACATGATTTATGGCATTTAAGGATATTACCAACTGGGACAGAATGTTGTAGAGCGGGGTCATAATACAAACACTAGATCTTTAAACACTGACTGCCGACTCTGACAGTATACTTGACATGGGTTGCGACATTAAATTGTTATTATATTCAAATTAATTTAAGAAAGGAACAAGACCTTCCATCAACATTGCGAAAAGCATTGGTAGTGGTATCTTGGCACAACATTCTATAATAACAAACTATGTAGTTTCCTTGAAACTTTATGTCAGCCGTTGTCTACATTAAAAAAAAGTTTCGTTCCACTATGGTTTACATCAGTTACTTTCTGAATGATCTTAGTGTCCTGAGTAACCTGAGATGATAATGCCAAGTGACTTAAATTACATCATAGTCAAAACTAATGGCGCAGTAAACATTGGAAAAATTTTAAAATTTAATATAAAAACTGCATTTATTAGTCCAATCAGATAACTAACCCAAGGTTGGAGAGTCATACCAACCTTTTACTACTTTACTTTTATAATACTTTACTACTGTAAAGTATTACAGTTTTTGTGTTTTTATTACTTTCGTAATAGTAGTCGACTAAATACATGAGAAAGAGTATTTCACATAACAAAATAAATTGTATCACATATTAATTAATGTATAAAATTTTGGAACTGTGTAAAATGTACTTATGTATGTTAATCTCCAAAATTTATGTTACAAAAATTAATGTTGTAATTTTGCGAACAAGGTACATCGTGTGCTAGAGACAACGAGACTGGAGGGACAAGGGCATCCTTCTTTTAAATAGGAAAATCACATAAAATGTAAATCCACACTATGTTCTTACCTGTTAGCAGTTTATTAGTGATTTACAACAAACAAATAATTTTACTTTAAATATTTTTGGGTTGTAGTTTACACAATAAATTGAGTTAAGTATGATTTACAAGATAATATTTACAATAAAGCGCAAGTATTATGTACAAGATCGGTAGGGAGATAATATTTTATTTGTCTACACGCTGAACACAAATACATATAAATTATCAAAAATTACTAGAATAAACTATCAGTTATCAGCTCCCTAAGTCCTCGTAGTAGTGAGAATTCTGTCATAGTACAAAATCGTCATCTAATCTTTAGTATTACGATGCGCAGAGTTATGAACACAGTGTTTTAAAGTACAATGTTTACATAAAAAAAACACAATCTTAATCCCAAATTTTCAGCTAGGTTTTAGATTATGTGAGAAATAAAAATAATTAAGTTATGCTGAGATACCACGTTGTAAACAACGCATGTTATCTACAACTATAACCCGATCGCCTTAGACCGTATCTCCCACTTTGAATATGAAATGTTTTCACTCTATTTATAATGTTTTATGAGTGTGGTATGCCCATCAGTATATTTTTGTATAATTAAGGATGTGTTTGCTTTCAGGTATGAAAGAATTACCAGAAGAGTTAAGCAGAGAGGAATAAGAAGAAGAAGAGAAATGAGTGAATTCATTGCTACCACCCGTACGATGTAACATGCTAAATAATGTCAGGCACTACAGTATTTTCCTCTTATGTTACCTCCAGTAATAATAACAATAACAAAATTCATGTTCAAAAGAGTTCATTCAATAAAAAACAATAATAATAATAATAATGTTGTAATTTATTTCAATAAATAAATGTGATTTAGAAACTTTGTTAAAATTGTTACTTTGGTATTATGGGTTACAAACCTTACCATAAAACTCATGTTTCCTGTAAGCAGTTTTAATACAAGTATATTATTACAAACAGTGCTGAAATCATAATTCAAGGGCTTAAAAATTATGTCTTCAACTAAGAAAATATTCTTAAACTGTAAAGTTTACACCATGTTCCACGATAACTGGATTAAGTTTCTATCAAATGAGAAACAAGAAAAACGAATTGTAGCCTTTACATGAATAAATAATTTGAAACTACATAACTTGAATCATACAAACTTTTAAATGTTTTTTCTATTTTTTTTAATTGTTATGTACATTTGCTGACATGTAGTGTGTGTTAATGTCTGTATCCAAATATAGTAGTTCAAGAAGTATGTCCTTAAAACGAGTGTCGTTTTTCTAAATCTATCATATAATTATTACGTTACATCTTGCACTCTCATGAACACAGTCGTAAGTCATCAGAGTATAAAAATTAAGTAATCAGAAAAATGTAATTACAAGAAGAACGGGACTATTATTTCAACTAACATTTTTATTCTATACTGTATGAACATACTTTTATCGTAAAGAGTAATACTTCATACTCACTACACGCTGAGACAAGAACAAGTGAATTAAACTTTTACATAGCAAAGAACGTTGATCTAAACAGGTCCTGCAGTGGGAATCCCCAGGAAAGGGAAAACGAGTAGATCGGATCATTCAAAATGAGACACGCCAAGTCTTGAACAACATCAATGTTTGTGTAGACTAGACTGCAAACTGGTAACGGTAATGCGACTAAGAATACTATAGAGCTGATGATACTTTATGTTATCTTGGCAATAAAATTACACATGACGATGAAGCGTGTAACTCTTACGTTGAGATATGATTACTGTACGAGTCTGAACATGACACGTAAATAACGTAAGTTAATGGTAGTGTAATAAAATTATATTTACCGACTTCATCTGTCACATTACATTTTACTTATTATGTGTTTTGGGTTACGTAAACTCAACAGATTGTCTTGTATTAATATATATACAAGTGCATATTATTATTTACCTACTGAGGAAGGGGCTGTAAACTGTTAAGCTACAGCGTACAGCCGGTCCTGCTTATAATAAATAAGAAGTTTTTTGGCGAGGATTAAAACAAATACAAATTGAGATTTTTCTTAACATGCTTTAACAGGTCCTAAACTTGTTTGGATTTTGTATTATTTGTTTAACTTATTTAATACACTAAACAACTGATATTCTTTAACACAATGAATGTCTTCAATATTTTTGTAAAACTTACATAATTAAATTAATTGTATTTTAACAACGTGTAGCGTAACAAAATAATAACAAGCTATCAGACGTAAACTTGATTAACAATATGCTTACCTTAATTTGTTTAACGTTTTATCAGTCGATTTGCATTGGTGTAAATCCTATCGCTTTAGATTGGTGTAAATCCTATCGCTTTACATTGGTGTAAATCCTATCGCTTTACATTTGTCGCACTACCATATAAATACCACAACCTCAATAAAACAACATATTTTTTCTTACATTGTGTTGTTACACTGACAATACAAATCAGTAAAAATCAATCAAATGTTTGTTTCACAGTTTTAATAAAATTTTAATTTCTTTTCTTCTTATATTTACGTTAGTGATTTATTTACCTGTGTATTAAGCTTAAACTTATACAAATTATTTAAAATTAATGAACAGAAATTCTTGACTTCAGAAGAATGTAAAATATAACCTAAAAAATAAAGTAGCCCTACAAAACACCAAAGAATTCAATTATTTAAGAAGTGGTATCATGAGTGATTGACGGAGTTTTGGAGAGATATTAAATAAATTTAATCAAGCTGGAAACAATTCAACAAGTGGAGAGCTTTGTTCACTTCGAAGAGTATTACATTAAAGGAGAAGATGTGTTGTGTAGTGAAGAAAATCGTGGGATATAGAGAGACGACTCCTAACTTCAGAAACGTGGTGACATATAGAAGAAAGATGACGATGGATGAAAGGAAAAGCTTACGAACGATAAAGTTCAGGTCTACTGTAGTTTTCTTTCTCATAGTTAATCTTTTGCCTCTGTTTGTTTTACATTCAATTATCCCGATGTCTACAAATTCTGTAATTTTAAAGCTAGTCATTGAGATAACCAGTTGTAGAAATTACTACATATAGCATATTTTGAGAACAGGAGATCATATAAATAGTAAGAATCTCTCTTCTTTTCAAGTGCCAAGGCCGTTATACATTGGTTAGATTATAATTTCTTGACAATTAAAAACAGAATTATTGTAGTAATCCAGAACTGCGTAATATAAACAGTCAGTATGTCAACACTTCTCATATTACAGTAGACTATTGCACCTCGTCTTACATCTTCATCTTAGCGGTATTAATGTATTTGTGCAGGTAAAGTACCATCTCGTACATTCCAAAATTAGTCCTTTTTATGTGGAAAATTTAACGGCAGTCCTCACTATAAAAAGTATTTTTATCGACTTATTTCAATCCAACTTAGATGCAACTGACACTGAGTTTATAAACAGGGTTTTCGACACTATCTGGATGCTGAAAGTAAATGCGAATAACGAATTTTCTTACTAAAGTCTAACTGAACGCTAGTCTCGTAACTGCTGACATATGAATAATATTTAATCATTCTTAAAGTCTTTTCATTTTTTACATACTCATTACAATTTACCATGTAACGAACAAAAAACTTGACGGTCCAAATGCAAAGGCATGCTGTCCTAACAAATTCTGTGTTACATTTTTGAGAGCTCTACCTTGTAAATTAAATGAGAACAAAAAACGAGAACAACTCGTCTGGGTCACAAACCATTCTTTACACAACATAGGAAATCTTAGCTGTCTCTTGTAACAGGGAATTCCATACTGTTAAACTAACTACAGCCTACAGATCCCCATAGTTCTTATCGCTTCCTTAATGGGAGTTGGCAAGGTTTCAACGTCGACAGAACTTACAGTACGTTTTCTTCAACCTTTCATTATCAGTAGGTTTACGATTTAAAGCTTAAGCCGTTTGGTTGTGGCACAAATTATGAATTTAGACTTATGTATTAACTTACCTACTGTTCTTTTTATGCTGTATAAACCGTAATTACTGATTATTAGATTGTTTATCAAGATTACTGTCGTACTTATGTTTGTCTGTGTAAGTAATATTAATTAAATCGTGTATAATCTAATAGATTCGACTAAAGTTAAGCAAGTAAATGATTAATAAATTCAAATAAACGGAGAACTATCACGTCTACAAAAAACGTAACTTTTAAATAATACAAGAATTATAATATTACACCAATTCTGGGTTATTAATATTCAATTGTTATTTGTTTTGAAATTTTTATTTTAAAAAATAAGAAAACAATTCTCAAAAACGCTCACTGAGTGTGTTTACTGAACACATTAATATCTAAAACGTTTTGTTTTTCTCCAGTTCCTGTATTTTAAACTAAAAGTCCTGTTCTACAGTTTCTGCAGTATATGCAGATAAAACCATACTGGGTTGAATCTTACAGATTAGTGTAATTAATTTTTTCTTTTAAATATGCAGGAAATCAAGCACAGAACCACCTTAGTAATGAAGCTTACTTCTTACTACTCCATTTGTTCTAAGCTAATGTGATTCATAGGGAATTAAAAACGAAACTCTATAAAGCTTCCATTTTGTCTGCCTCGTGCCTTGGGAGCGAAGCGTGGATTCTGTCTCAGGAAACAGCAGACAGCGCCAACGCATATTGGGACAGGTCATAAAAACCCTTCACTGCAGGAGGTATACCGGCAGTGTGGTAAACTAACTGTTTCTCGGTATATCATATTTCAAAAATTAAAATCTATGGGTTGCACACATTGTGCTTATGGACGAAAATATCAATTCCGAGCGAAACAGAGAAAGAAGATCTAGACGAAAACCCAATGAACGAAGGAACGACAGTGTTTTTTAATACGCAGGGTGTTTATAGATGGGATACTGAAAATGATTTGCTACAGATCTGGGAGATAAATTTTAATTGTGGAAGAGACCATAGAACAATGTGAGATGTAGAACCGTAAATGAAGAAAAGGAGATTAAATTTAAAGTACTTTATTATAACACACATTGTTATCATAAAATAATTACCGGAATAATTTTCCAGTAAAAATGTAAATTATCTTTATAATCAGTGCAGTCTTGGTATTTGTACACATATGTTTTACAAATCGGAAGGAGTAAATAATCACGATAAAAGTGGGATTACTACTAATCATAACGTAGACTACTAATAGTGTAGACTAGCCTACTACTGATGTTAACGTTAGCTTTACCATACGTAGTTAAATTAAAAATGTAAAGTAGGGCAACTGTAAGAATTGTTCTGCAGAAATAGATACTATTGAATTTTATAGTAGAGATAATACTTTATTACTTCAATGTTGCATTACCAATATGCTATTACTGGTATGTTATTATTAAACTAATATAATTCACATATACTGTATTCGGAATAACTATATTTTAAAATAGGAACAGACAATGGATACAAAATAAAAACTATCAATAAATTAGTAAATAAAATAAAACATAAACTCATCAAACAAACACTACACAAACCTTTATGTAAAAACCCTCCCACTAATGCTAATACAAAATATATCTATTTTGCTTATCACGGAAACGTAACTCGTAAACTAAGCAAACTATTTAAACATACGAACTTAAAAATATCTTATAACACAGATAAAATTATTTTTAATAAAATAAAACCTAAAAATAATTTGAACATTTATAATATAAAATATAGTTTACAAAATGTAATGTCCAGATTGCAGTAAATATTACTTAGGCAAGACGAAGAAAAAACTGTCCGAGAGATATATTCAACATCGCAATGTGTATCTAAAACCTAATATTTACAAATCTAATTTAGCCACACACTGTTTAAACAATAAACATAAATTTTCAAACATCCAAAATGTCAAATTAATTAAAAACGTACAAAAAGGTAACAAAATGAATATCTGGGAAAACTTAATATTTACAAAACACAATAAAAATTATCTACTAATTAAAGAACAAGTACAAATAAAAACAAAACAAGATGATTTTTTTTTAATCACACATTTATTAGAATAAAAATTATTTAAACATTATAATAAATAGCTACTATATAAACATTAAAACAATCGAAAATAAAATCGAGGCAAAGTCGATAATCCGTTAGCTGTATTGTCAGCGAAACATTCAATTACAATTCAAACAAACCTTTGAAGATACAGAATAATTTCTGTGAAACGTGCGTCAGGTGAAAATAAACCTACTTGCAGTGTATTTATTTGAAGATATTGAAAACAGTAAATATTATACTGTGATTTACTGTGCAAATCGAACTACGGTATCACGTAGTTTCATACCATATTTACTTTGGCATTCGAAATTTCGTCCATATTCTAAACACAAACTCACTTATTCATTTTCATATCTTGTTCATTAATTAGTTATAGGCTTCGTTTTTAGCGTAGTGTGTACTGAATTAATTGTATCGACACTACTGTGGTAGTTGTCATACGGCGTGGATGGAAAATTCGTTATTAATGATTCGTGTCTGTTGGTATCATAAATATCCGATTAATACAGGCGCAGATATTCTGTGAAGCCTGAAAAATCCGCGTCCACGTGATACAAGTCGTCTGTCATTCACGTAGGAGTCGCTCACAATTTGCAGGCACTGTTTACACACTTTGCTATATAGACCTGCATATGATACACACAATCAAACACACACAACAAACACATACAATCAATCCTTCTCACTTTCAGTTTCTAATCAGTACAACTAAAAACATGAAGTTTTCAACGTAACTTACGGTGTGTGTGTGTGTGTGTGGGCATGTTATTAACAGTAATATCTAGCTAGAATTTGTATAATAACAAATAAAACAATTTAAAATTTTGAATCTTTTATTTCAAATAAATAATACATGCACTAAAAGGAAAACAATAATTACTTTACTCTGAATAAAATGAACACTAAGTAAATCTTTTTATACATACAACAAACATCTTAGATCCCTTAGAAAATTTCATTTCTATGAATCATTTGCCATTTTAAACAGAGTTGTGTTACCTTTGTGTTTAAAACTTGCATATTCGACTTTAACCGACTGTTCATTATAATGGTTGTACTATAATGATTACAATTAAGCGTGGGGCACTCAATTTTTCCTGTACTCCATGTCTCCGTTAAATCAAATTCTAATTGGAGAATTATCGCGAATTCATCGCTACGTCAAAATAAATCAAAGTAAGATTTATTACGAATTTATCGTACTTTACGTTTCAACTATTTTTCTATTCCTTATGAAAACGTCATAAGCGCCACGCGTTTTTTATTTAATATTCATAATAAAGCATTATGAGTGTCACGGGAGGATCCAGTAAGCAATTTTTTTTTGGCTGGCGATTTGATTTTAGGAGGGGGATATCAAGAGTTGGACCATTTTTTAATGATCTAAAGTATAAATGACACGAATGAGAAAAGTCAAAATTACAGTGTGTTATTATCCACAAAATAAGATTATTAACATATTTACAAGTTTAAAATCATATCTGTGTTTGCCAATTTCATTGTTTCAAGTTCATTGTTCTGTTATTAATATTCGTTTATACTCTACTCATTCATATACTACTCATTTAAGTTACGTATCTAACAAAAATTAACATGATGGTAAGGTATAGTTACAGCTTAAAGTAATCTTAGAGTGACCTGCAATCTTAGTCATGAAACTGCATAACGTGACATGTATTTTATATCGTCTTCACAATCGCAAAACCATTCTACAATGGCAAGAAGACGAAAAACATTTTGCCTGAAGGGACCGATTGGAGGGGATTCCCGCCTCAAAGTGGATTCGCGCCTAATGAGTAGTCGGTTGATAGAAACGTTAGTTTAGCTCCCACAGATATCTTAAATTCTTTAGGAAGTATTCTGAAAGTCTTTTCCACTGAAAACGGATCAGTTGCTTCTTTGCTGACTTTCTGCATTAGTATGAAGAAGACATGTCCAAACTTTAAGGTCACCATTTCGTAAAACATTAAGAAAATAAGTGAAGACAGTGGAACAAACAGCGCATATTTGCTGTTTGTTCCACTAGAGTGAACAGTCGCCATAAATGTGTTGCCGTTGCTAAATGACAAAGCTAGAAAATACTTGTGGTATTATTACGATAAAATATCGTATTATAAATTATGATGTTTGAGACATTATTGTTCTGAATGGAGTAAGAGTAAGTTATATTACCATCAGCATTGAGTTTTTATAAAAAGTTTCAGCTTGCTGGCTTATTAGGAAGTGGGTAAAAATTGAATTCAAAATTCTGACTATAGAAAACAACAGACAAGTTAAACTAAATAAAACCGTTTAACAACATAATTTTCTGCATCCTCATTTTCTGACTTCGACGATTTTTTAATTCAAGGCATTATGGTGCTCATTTGAATACTAATATACTCTGACGTTTTATGTTTATAGTGGTCAAAGTCGCAATTTTAGGCGTATATTTGCAACTGAATTGGATTGAGGTGATTATGCTGAAATTATAGTTCAAGTTATGAGCTGCATTAATATCAACATAAAAAACATGCACCGTAAATGTTAAGCCGTTGTTTACGGACAGTTCTCAGACAAAAACAACGTAGACTAATTCAATACTGATCTGATTCAGACAGATACTTTATTTCTAATATTGTTTATAACGCAACATCATTAACTCTTAGTATTCTAACTCACTTTTCTGATCACGGCTTACTGTTCTTTGTAAGGAGCGTACAATGATGAGCTTGTTACTTTTTTTTTTAAGAAATATTTATTTAACTTTCTTTAAAATTTTCTCGATTGCATTTAAAAGCTGTGAGGTACATTGTAACATTTTATCGATTTACGAGAAACTTTGAATCGTATAAGATCGCAAACACTAATATAGTTTAATGGATATGACACAGAATGTGACCTTATTCGACTTAATTCCGTTTGAAGCAGAGTTATAAAAACCTCAAGCGAACTTTTCCTCATCCTACACGAGATAATAAGCGATGAAATGAAACTGTTAATTAATTAATTTAACAGTATTTTTTAGGTCGACACTCACTGCAATTACCGTGATCATTGGTACTGTATGAACTCCGATTACACATGAATGCTATAAATGTAACACTATATTTTAATCTTTCTACGTAATTTAATAGAACAGTATTAAATTATTTAATTTTGTTATACCACGATTACTAATGCCACTACTTGCTGTGTTTCGCCTTTGTTTCCTCTGACTCTGCGTTCAGTTTTATCATTTTTATCAATTTTATCAACACCTGTTTTCACATTAGAATGTCTCGTATAAAATATAATATTTACATTAAAACGTCTGAAATAAACAACGCCAATACATGCGCCCGCACACGCTAACATAAGGCACGTATAAGTGCAACATTATGACGCTGAATATGAATGCTAATCTCCTTCAGGATAACACTGAATCCCACTTGACCACGAAAGCTTCACATTAAAATCAAAGTCATGCAGGAGAGTAGGCAGTGGTCTGAGTTAATATTTGAGTTTACCGTGTTGGCTCTTGCTTCAAGTAAGTGACCACGAAATTTACACAAGTCTGTTCTTTTACTCAAATAATTACATTCAAACTTTGCATCAGCTTGTTTGTACAGCACACCGAGCTCCCCTTCAATAAGCAAAAACACCCAGCGTACCGTAACTCATAGTCTTTGATAGATTAACGTGAAATTCAGTAGATTTAAATATTGCAACTTATATAACTGAAAAGCTAATCAGAAAAAATGGTAAGTCTAACATACTGGCAATTAACCAATTAATTAGAAAAAATTAGCATTAATTGACAATAAACAATATATGACAAACCGATCGTGACAAACAATTAAAAAAATATATTTTCTTTTCAACATTTTAATTTTGTAATTTTGTATGTGCAATATACCGCAGTTTTTCATATGCTTATGTGTTTTGATAGCCCAGAGATTCTTATCTACCCTAACACAATACCAATACTACTTTTTACACCCAATATCGCTGCATGTAATGAATAACTGCATTCATCTGACTCAGAGACAAGAGCGTAGTATAGAAAAAAAAGAAGTGATCTCATACAATTAATTGATAGTAACTACTACCGGACTGATATATTTAATAAAATATTATCAAATCGCTATCAATAATAATAAAAATGTAAGTGAAATTAGGAGTCTTCTAACGTTGTTTCATTTAGGAACAAAAAGATATTTTGCACAACAAATTATGTACACTTTCACGATACGGTACTACTAGAGAATGAGGATTGCAAAGAAAGAAGAAACTGGCCGTTTCTTGGACTCACAAATTTTGCGTGCGACAAACGGGAGTTTTGTTATAAGTATGCCACGTACAACAGTGTTTAAAAAAACCTAGAAATTTCGTTTCATATCGGTCATTATTGCTGTTAGCATTTGCTCTTACAAATATGAAAGGTCCGTCGAATATACAAAAAAAAAAAAAAAAAATACAAATCATTGGCATGATTAGCGTAGAACGCTAATTTTCTAAACTCGACTTTGAATGCGTATTCTACAGCACTGTAGCAAAGGAAAATGTCTGTCGCCAGCTAGTTTAACAATTAACACACCTGTCTTTGTCTTAAATTTGTTCTTTACATTATTATTATTTATAGGTTCTTACATTCAGTGTCGGTGACAATTGTTTGTAATACTACATTGTGTACTTTTTATTACAGATGTTACTTCATGACGTCACTCGCTAAGTTACAGTCATACCTCTCACCTACCTTATAGGTAGGTTTTTACAAACCTATTAGTTTTCACCTCTCAAACTTTCTCGAGACCAAAGCACTTTCCGTTCCGATAATTTTCATGAAGCTATCATATTTTTACCATTCTAAGCAGTTGTTCCATGCCTATTATTTTGTACACACTGAAATATAATCATAAAATGCTATTCTCTCCTATTGAAGGTGTCATGTACCCCCACATTCTCTAGTCACTTTTATTCCACACTGAGCCGTCACCTTCTCATTCAACATCCTAACATTCTATTTTATATGCAATTAAGAAGCATCAATTTTCTCTTTCCATTATTCTTCTAAAAACCGTTGTTAGCGGTGGTTCGTTCACCTTCGAATAGGTGGAAACAATTTCTCCTTCTTCCTTTTCATAACACAAAGAAGCTTCAATTTCTATCCTCCTCTATTCTTTCGAGCATCTCTTTATTGCTTACATTACTTCCATCCGCCTTATGGGCGAAAGACACATTACCAACGGCTTTACCCTAAATCTGTCTCGTTTCCTCATTTTCCATGTCCCTAGCCCTGAAGTGAAACACACCACATAAACGTCTTTACCAGTCTGTGTCAGGTTTTTTGAAAAGTTCTCTGCCTAACAATGATGTTGGTAAAAAGTATCAAACGGCTGTAATTGGTCGAAAGTTCAATCCATTAGATAGAGTATCGTTACATTTACTATTGCTGTACTAAAAAGTGTTTTCTTCTTCTAATTAAGCCAGCTCTTCAGATTTGGAAGCTGCAAAAATAACTGAGGACTAAAAATATGGTGAGTGTGGTAGAAAATAGTAGCACAATTTTTGAAGTTTTGCAACTGTAATTAGCAAATTGTAAGACGATGAATTGTCTTGATGGAAAAGCTTTTTTGCCTTTGCTACGTGGGAACGTTTTAGCCTAATTCAGTTGTTCTGGAAATGCATAACACTACTCTCACTGATAATGTTAATGGTCTACGAACTCCAGTCTGTGTATACCCCAAAACACACACGTCACGTTTCCGGTTGATTGAGTAGTTTTCGACTTTTTTGGAGCGCTTACGTCTGCTTTCACCTATTGTCTAAACTACTGTTTTGTCTCTGGCGTAAAGGATTAAATACATGTTTTATGAACTCTCGAACACATGCACAAGCAGTTTCGAGAAACGTTTTTGAATGCAAGCGTTCATCGCGCTGGAAGCTTTATCGAAGCAATTTTTATGAAGTGCGTTGTGTGTTGAAATGTCTGCAATTTGGGCAAGCTCACGAATTTTGTGAAATGCGTTGTGTGTTGAAATGTCTGCAATTTGGGCAATCTCACGCATTTGTGAAATGCGTTGTATGTTGAAATGTCTGCAATTTGAGCAAGCTCACGCATTTTGTGAAATGCGTTGTGTGTTGAAATGTCTGCAATTTGAGCAAGTTCACGCATTTGTGAAATGCGTTGTGTGTTGAAATGTCTGCAATTTGGGCAAGCTCACGCATTTTTTGAAATGCGTCGTGTGTTGAAATGTCTGTAATTTGGGCAAGCTCACGCATTTTCATGGCTCTGCTGATTTTTTTCGTCAGTGTTTTCGTCAGTTGTAGCAGTTTTGGGGCAACTTAAACGGTCATTGTCATCAATGGACGAACGATAACTTTGAAGTCAGCAGCCCGTCTCTTCGGTGTTAAAAACGATTTTAAAGACTCTTGTAAAAATGTAATTCAACTTGCTTTTCATTTTGTTTATGTTTAATATTTTTTAACATTTTTCACCTTTTGAAAAAAAGCACCAAACAAACTATTTGATCACAGCAGTCAAACTAATAAATGCAGCTATTTCAAACATTATGATACTCCATTTGACGGTCCAATTTAGTAAAAAATGATAGCATTACTGCTGGCGCGACTTATGTAGAGAACGTATCGAACTACCTTTGAATATAGTATTGTTTCTTTTCCAATTGTCTATGCCTCTCAACCTTAAATTAAACAACTCATGTAGAACTCGTTACCAGTCTCTACGTCCTACGCGTGAGTGTGTGTGTGTGTGTGTGTGTGTGTGTGTGTGTGTGTGTGTGTGTGTGTGTGTGTGTGTGTGTGTGTGTGTGTGTGTGTGTGTGTGTGTGTGTGTGTGTGTGTGTGTGTGTGTGTGTGCGTGCGTGAAGTATTTCATATCCGCTTTGATCAAGTATGTTAACAGCAAGCGAAGCAATTGTGCTTCATAAGATTCAGTTAATATAAAACAAGACACAGCACAAAGATTAAATTTCATAAGACAATTGCAATACCCACATTGAAATTTGCGAGTGAGGCGTAGGTCATAACAAAAAAAGAAGGAATGTGGCAAGATTCAGAGTGCTGATTTGCAGTTTCTTCGAAGTACTTTAAGCTACAAATTGCAAGAAAGAATAAGAAATGAGAATATCAGAGCAGAACTAGAAGTAGAGGAGATAAATGAAATTATTTCAGCTTACAAAAGACAGTGGTGGGGCCATCTGCAAAGGATGACAGAGGATCAATTGCAGAAAGCGGCACTGAACTATAAAGTTGCTTTTGCTTTGTAGAAGAGACGAGGATGAGATTGGTGCCGAAACAGGCTTATATAGCCTAATCCTTAAGTGAAGAAGAAGAAGAAGAAGAAGAAGAAGAAGAAGAAGAAGAAGAAGAAGAAGAAGAAGAAGAAGAAGAAGAAGAAGAAGAAGAAGAAGATTCAGTTAAAAAGAGAATTGGGAGAACGAGAAATTATATCTCCCTAGATAATGGAACCGTCAGTTTCTTCCTTTCTCGCTTAATTCCATATCCCTCTTTTATTAAATAAATTACGCATCATTGTAATTTGCAGCATTACATTGCATTGTATCCATGGATCTTTGCTGATGCTGGTACAATTATTATGTGTTATGACTACTGTATCTGTTTCCCATCTTTTTTGTGTAAACTTTCTCACAGCTATAAATTACAGAAGCTATAGCTGTAGAAGTAGGCCTATAATGAATGTATATAAGAAAGAGAATTCTTGAAGAAGATGATGATGACTGTTTTATCAAAGCAGTTATGTTTACGAAGTGGAGAAAAAACAAGATTTATTTTAATTTATACGATGTCAACAGTAAAGCTGTTATACTACAAACCCCCAGATTCAATCTTTGTGTCAATACGGTTCACACTTTTGAATCCCTCATGGTTTTATTTGAATCATTCCTGACTTACCGGCAAAACAACATAATTCCCTCACCTTATTCATAAGAGAATGTTAAACATTTCCAACTGAACCCTTTTCTTGTTTCTAGAGGAGAAGCTGCACATGTACAGTAACGAATTGTATAATAAATATTCATTTCCTTTTCACTTTATTACCAATTACTCATGCTTGCTTTGTTTTCTTCTCCTTAATTACTTAGAAACAAACGTTATGCAGTATGTAATATATTGATTACTTTGAAGTGGTAAAACTTAGTAATTTGGGACAACACATAGTTAAAAGTTTTACAATCAAATGTTTAATTTAATATTTTATAATCTTTTATTATGAAATAATTAAACCGCTGTCTTCAATAATACTAAATTTATAATTTAACTTAAACTAATGTCTATACTATACGGATATTAATAAAGAACACGTCTGACACCTGTCTGAGGAGTGTGATTACATATCTCACTACATGCGTCAAGCACGCTCTCTCTCTCTCTCTCTCTCTCTCTCTCTCTCTCTCATGAAGTAATCACACAGTAAAATCTCTTTATTATCTGATAACTTGGGTTAGATTTTTTCCTTATTACTGAAAACTAAACAGAATGTACTTGTAAACATAGAAGATCGATAACAAATGGAAACTAAAACCCAATACGAACACAATACCTATACATAAAACTAATTCCTTTGCATACTATGGCATGGTCTATCGGTAACGAATGACTGATATTTTTCCGTGTCTACGTCATCACCGCTATTTCAACGTGGTCATATACGAGTGTCAGTTGAATAGTTCCGGAACGACAACTGTAGCTTAACGGTAAGAGTAAAATTTTTCGTGTGTTGCAAGATTTGTATTTTATGTGAACTCCTGTTAATTTCCAAATCTGTCTATTAATTTACTGATTGTTTAGAAGCTGTTCAAATTTGACGTGTCATGCGTGTTTTGAAAAACGGACAAAATCAAACATCGTGGTGTTATTCTTTGTTAAAAATTGTTTAGCACCAACGGAAATTCAAAACGAAATGTGTCAATGTAAAAAAAAATCAAAACGGAAATTACAACTGTGTCAGGGGATGCTGCGACTTTAAAACCAATGGTTTGTAAGTAGGCACTTGAGTTTAAACATGGTCGTACGAGATTTGAAGACGTGGTCGCACTGGACGCCCAAAAAATGCAACAAGTCCAGATGCGGCAGCCATCTTGCACAACGCTTTTTCACACCAAGTTCTTGAGTTAAAGTATAATGCACACGCTCATATGAGATGCCTATGATTTCACCAACGTCATCCACTCCTCAATCTGCGGTCTTCCAACACACTATACAATTTTTTCAATAATGCAATTTTTTGTTCCATTTTTTGGGCGTCTACTGCTGGGATAGTCTTCAGTGCTTGTACGACCACGTTTAAACTCGAGTGTGCCCCACGTATCGTTGTTTCTGAAGGCTCAGCATCTCCTAACACATTTACAACTTTGTTTTGATTTTCCTTTGGCGCAAAAACATTTTTGACAGAGAAATTATCACAACACGATGTTTGATTTTGTACATTTTAAAAACACGCGTGTCAGGAAAATTTCAGACAGCTCATAAAAAGTGAATAAATTGACAGATATATTTGGAAATTAACAGGTGTTCACGCGAAATATACGTCTTGCAGCGCACAAAAGATTTCAGTTCTACCACTGAGCTGTAGATGTGGTAACTCTGCAAACTTTTCAACTGACCCTCGTATCCACATACGTTTTTTCCACAACAATGGATACGAGTGATATCACATTGTTATGATAACAACAACAGGATTGGATTCCAGTGTTACTTTAGACAATGACCTCCACAATTGCAACTGTCAGAACCAAACTTTGAAAAATACAAGAGTAATATCGTCGAACTGCAAAAGCCGTTATTACTGTGATCAGTATTCCGGCAGTTATACATTTCCGCTAATATACATGTCACGGAATATGGTTAATCGAATTCGTTGATTGAATTATGTATTTTTTAGTGTAAAAGTAAACATAAGACGCACTGGTTACACAAGGTATACTGCTGTATTTCCGGGGCAATCGTTACCGAAAATTATCGACGGTAAAAGATGTTGGCTTTATAATCCTATCTTCGTGTATACGGCTACAGAACTTGAAAAGTCCCTTCGTTGCTGCCCGTCTCCCTCTACCTCGCTCTGTTGAACTCTGCAAAACTGAACAGCCGGAAAGCGGCCAGTCTTAATATGTGAAATGGATTTCTCGTGTAGTCGTGGCTGGACAGTGATAAACAAGTGACACCGAAGTGAAACAATTACTATTACACGTACTGATTGGTTACGAAGTAAACTGGTTACTATTACAGTGCTTATATGAGCAGATTTATATGTTTATGCGAGTAGATGGATTACCGTACGTTAAAATGTCTATTTGTATCTAAACGCTCCTATTACAATATAATTTTTCCAGACCAAACACTTCTCGAGACTTAGACAACGCTCAAAGGAGAAAAACAAAATCTGTACTCAAACACACACACTCAGAGTAATATAACGTGATGATAGTAGTAGTAGTAGTAGTAGTAGTAGTAGTAGTAGTAGTAGTAGTAGTAGTAGTAGTAGTAATAGTAGTGTAGTAGTAGTAGTAGTAGTAGTAGTAGTAGTAGTAGTAGTAGTAGTAGTAGTAGTAGTGGTAGTGGTAGTGGTAGTAGTAGTGATGGTAGTAGTGGTAGTGGTAGTAGTAGTGGTGGTAGTAGTAGTAGTGGTGGTGGTAGTAGTAGTAGTAGTAGTAGTAGTAGTAGTAGTAGTAGTAGTAGTAGTAGTAGTAGTAGTAGTAGTAGTAGTAGTAGTAGTAGTAGACGTTTTCATTTAACTCTTCCGTCACGATTATATTCGGTGACTTGACATGCTACAGCATAAACTACACAAAATTCTCTTTACGTACACATCACACAAACGAATGTGTATAGTATGTACACTCTAATCGTAATATAAAGATTAGTTACTTTTGTAAATCGTATAGATTCGGGTGAGAATTATCATTATAGTTAAAGTAAGCTAAATATTTTGTTTTATTCAGAATTGTACCCAAGTAAAATAAAAATTTAATATCTCCATGAACACAGTTACTCTCGTGCTTAAATTCAAAAAAATTATGTATTTACGTATATGCAATAAATAAATAGTAAATAACAAAAAATAAAAGCGGTTTAATTTGGTAATTTTTGACGATACATTAACTTTAAAAATTTTTTAATTTCTTATTTTTGACAACCATTTTATTTATTATCAAATTGAAGAAGTAGACGGGTGCGGTAGTGTAGCGTGAGTGTATGTGCGCACGCGCATGGGTATGTTATGTAAGTATTTACATTTATGATCATTATAAGTTGCAGGAAAGGTTGTTAATTATACATAAACATGATGAAGAAATATTATAACTTGAAGTTTAAAATGAGAAAATCTGAATTTTTACAGAATTACTTAAAACTCTGAATAATATCAAGTACAAAATGCCACTGACGAAAACGCTAGAAAACACTGACTAGTCATATACGAATAAATAGCAGTCTATGTGGTACTGACAGACAATTACTTAGAACAAATAGCCGACAGCAAAGTCAATGTCGTTTGCCAAATTAATGGCCAGTTGTGAATCGATTTATTGACCACTGAAACCAGCAGTTAGGCGTTGTTGTTTTTGCTAACCATTTTGTATAACCGAGTGTAGTTGTATACGTTTAGCAGTTACGTATTTGAGGAGAAATGTTGTTGAACGTGTAACGAAAGGTAATATGTCCGGAACATATTATCAGCCAATTTAGTTTGGTCAGGAGGGCAGTATGTCAATCTCCAACAAATTCGTGACTTTAGGAATGAAGTTTAGGAAAAAATCTAGAATACATATGTCCGGGTGTGCCCGGGTACTTCAGTAATATACTTCACTGGAACTGTTGTAAGGTCAACGTGAACTGTTGGGCTATCATAGTTCAAAGGCGAGTAATGTCAGATTTCAGTCGTTATGATCGTTATGATAGTTTTGAGTTTGTTTTAGTTCACAGTGATTACTGTCCTCAATTTTCACTGCACCACTGTTGCTTTGTCTCTTTAGTTAAAACTCTTGTATTTTTTAACTAATTAAGTCTATTAAATTTTTTACCTAATATACTTAGGAAATAGTTTTATTTCAAATATTAGTCTCCTATGTCAACAGAATTAGAAATTTTAGATGAGTAAGCCCTACGTTTAAGCTACAGTAGTCACGGACTCCAGTCCTAATAACATTGAAACTTAACACACATGCGTACAGTCAGCAGTACAACCCTGTCCACAAGCATATTCAAAAATGTGGCTTTGATCCATAATTTAGGTATCAACAATCAATATCACAATGCTATTATAGCGTGTGTACTGCTATTACTAAGTAGTAATCGATGTTTACAATCTTTATGGAATAGCTGAGTTAGTAATCGTGAACGTAAACTGAGCATGATTATTATTGTTATCAGTGTTTTTGTTGTGTCTTGTACAGATTTAGATACAGACGCTGTCATTAGAGTCAAGCGTTCGGTAAACGTTTAATAAATATTTAATACTGGACTGTTTACGTCAGTGTACAATGAACATTGACACAATGGTACAGTGAACAAATACATTCCAAAATGTCATAATAACTGACATGCGTAGATACAAGTTTTTGTGTCAGAAAACTTTTACTTGTAAACCGTTCCCTTTGTATTATTACTAAAATAACAAACGACAAAATAATCTAACTAATGAATTTCTCGTCTTACGTAACTGTAGTTTTAGATACAAAAGATATTTTATAACTCACATGTTCCGAGTGTAAGGAAAACCAACATAGTAAAGTGTCAAAAAAAAAAACTGATTCAGGCCGTCCAGAAACTGGTCAGACAATCGCTTTAGTAAATTCAATAAATTGTTATCTATATTCAAGTTACATTGTCATCTACAGTTTGTCTTAATTTTCAGACTTTGTAATCAACGCAATGACTGATGTAATATGTATTGTTTATAAATATTAAGAACTAAACAAAAATAAATATTTCCTGAAAATCAAAATTTGCTGCCAATTAAATACTGTATGCTGTTCGTACAGTTCTCATACAGTCGAATGTAAAAGTCGATAAGGAATAGTTCTTTCCTTGAATATAAATAATTACATTTTGGTAACTAGAACGTTTTCAGTTTTTATTGGATCGATCATTTGTTTAACACAATGCGCGATGTTCAGTGATGCTACAGTATTCAAACTTGAGTAGACGACGTCATAAATGTGATAAGCACAAAACAAAACAAAACAACCTCACGCTAACAATATGTGATAACAATCTGTTTACATCTTAAGTCCTGAGTTTACAAAACAAACATTGTATATAATAAACAAACAATTTAGACGATAGAAGAAATTTATATGGACACAATTTGTACAATTAAGTGTAAATAAACAGATAATTTAATTTTAAAAATTATATTAAAAAATTACTTTTTAGTATAGTACACTGATAATACTGAGTGGCACTTTTCAAGAAATTTTACCTAACCTTCCGATTTTTACAAAGGTCTTCCGTTGCCTGCCTTCTCCTGAATACAAAACCATAGAATACCTCTGACCTCATTAAAAAAATTGTTCCGCTTTCGACGATAGCTTCCCACGTGAAGCGCAACAGAGTGAGAATATAGACGCATCACTGCTCATTCGCTCTCCGTTGGCACTTTTGATGTGGGGAATACTTACATCGTACGTTACTGCAGAGTCTCTTCAGTGCTTACAGAATCCACCTCGGGAAACAAGGTTGATGTTTGATGAGACAGACTGTATAAACGTATCGCTCTTTAATCTCTTCTATTAAAGAAAAACTAGTTTACAGGACCATGGATTTCTATATGAGGAAGCGGCTAGTGAAGTACTATGTGTGGAGCGGGTTCTGTTATACGGATGTGGAAAGTGTACTATACGGAGTCAGAAGAATATCGTCGAGGCATTGGAGATGTTGGTGCAGAGAAAGGTTAAGAAAATAAAATGGTTTTGCACTATAAAAATGTCTCCCATAGTAGATGTGAGACAGTTTTCAACACACTAAAGGAAAACGTAACACTTTTAGATACAATTCTGTAAAGAAAGGAAAGTAAATAGTTCACGTTACAAGAGACGAAGGAATATAACAACTGTTCTTGAGGACATAGTAGAAGCAAAAACTAGAAAAAGAAGGAAGTTACGATTAACGACGATAAACGATCGCGAGGAGCTGGAGACAAAAGTGGTGTAGATTATGGGAACTGCAAATTGGCAGAAAAACAATAAATTGTATGAGTCTGTGTGAATGGAATGCCTACAGGTTTAAGAAGACGTGAATCATGCGTGAAATTAGATTCGATAAGTCCAGCTTTACGTACGTAGAAAATCACAATTTAAGAATCTGGTATATAAATACTGTAGATGTTCAAATCATGGCACAAAATTACAACAAATTGTCTTTTAAATTGTTTTACTCACGAAAGCAAAAAGATAAGACTATTTCTTAAAAGTCATCAAATGGTAACATTTGAATTAATAGACGGCCCAAGCACAATAGATGACAAGCACATATGAAAAAATGTATACCTATAAAATCTATAAATTAAGACACCAACTTAATTAATATGTCTACAGGTCAAAGAAAATATTGATAAAATAAATCTAACTTGTGCAACTTATTATTTTGTCGCGGCTTTGCAAGAGGTCGTTGCGCAGGAGAATCGTGGGGGGGGGGAGCTTTAATAAGAACAGGTCTGCTCACCACGGTATATTTGTAGTCAGATTTAGGAAGCCAATGTAGCTTTCACATTGAGTCTGTACTAGGAATTCGCCCTAGAAAAAAGTAACATATCGCGGTTAACGTCGGGGATATTAGGCTACGTTATTGGCGTGACGGAGGTACGTTGTTTCTCCGTGTCTAACAACCTATACAGTAGAGTAGTCTATAGTAACAACGCAGATAATCTGCCTTGTGCGCACGCACTCGCACAGACGCGGTCACACACACGCGCGCAGAAGCGCTCACACACACGCGCGCCGTAGTGTCTGTATAAAGTTTAATTAAACTTGCTTTTTGAGGACAAAACGAGTTGAGAGATGCACTAGAAAGTTAGCCCAAAAACCAACAAAAAAAAATGATCGCGCAAAAAATTGGCTAGTGCCATCCTAGTAATTACTTATTCCCTAATTGTAACCTCAGGTGTGACTTTAAAATTTACTACTTTCTTCTCCAGTCCAAAAATTAGAAAAAATCCACTGTATTCTCTTTTTAGTGTACCCATATGTCTCTTCATCTAAGTTTATAATTTTTAACAATTCTGAGTAGTCTAGTCTGACTCAGCAACTCCACACGTTGTTACAAGTTAATTTATTCTGTTCTGTCATTACTTGTGAAAGACTCCCATTATCTCTCAATATCTTTATTCCTTATTTCGCCTTCTCCTATACATCTTATGACGGGCTTTAGAAATCTTATTTAAGGGATTTCGTTTTTGAATTTGTCTCGGTTAATTAACAAAGACAAAATAA
Organism: Magicicada septendecula; assembly: GCA_034769895.1. Lineage (NCBI taxonomy): Eukaryota > Metazoa > Arthropoda > Insecta > Hemiptera > Cicadidae > Magicicada > Magicicada septendecula. Next base: position 432,972,376 of record CM068369.1, on the reverse strand, counting down.
TTTTGCAGCAAAATTGATTCAATAATATACGTACTAAATGAAGATCAATTCGTTACCATCCACTTCACAAAGTTTTACAGAACTAATTTTAATTCAAATATCCAGCATGTTGTGAAACCAATTGAAGTGTTTGTACTTATTAACTAGCGCCAGAAATGCATTCATTAACAACTTTTTGCAACAGCAATACCGAACAATAACGGAGACAAAAGACAATAAGAAGTTAAGTATTTTTTGAGTTTCATACCTTTGATATAATATTACCACAATTAATCCGGTCTCTCAGTGGCATTTAAATAATAGAAAATAAGTGAAGGTTGTCACTTCAGATTAATCAAAATGCTATTCTCGATCGCAATACAATTTCTTTCATTCTGGCAGTTACATAATTAAATTTTACTAAAGTGGCTAGACAGTATCAAACTGTCTACGTTAACGGAAACTCGAGTACGTTACGACTGGAGTGAATATCGATGTCAACTCTATGTTGAATCAATGGTTAAGAAAATCTGTTATAACCTTCTACGCTTTGATTAAGTTATGATGTTACATATCATCCTGTTGATAGATATTATTAATATCTATATCACTATACCCCCCCACCTGTTGATAGATATTATTAATTTATAAACTACACTGATCGAATGATTGCTGGGCACTAATTTTTATTTTATTTGGATAAGTTCAAATCCAGCGTGTGAAGCTGCCGTAATTGGTGAAACAATTGTCAGGCAAATAAAAATTTTCATAAACTTTAGCTCGTTATTTACATTTTGTAAGCGTTTTCAGTTTGACGAATTATGGTGTAAAAATTGTTTGATGTAACATACAATTATATTTTCATAGGGAGGCACTAAACATTTTTCGAACAGCCACCTCCTTTTCTGCGTAAGATAGTAAACCTCAAACGCTATTCACACTTAGCAATATCTTTCTTATTAACCTTTAGAGCCAGATTACAGGTTCCATATCTGTAGTAATAAAACCAATCACGTTTGTATATCTCTAAGAGTAGTATAGTTGAAGACTGTATAATTTGGCACAGATAAAATTAAACAGAATCATTGTAACAGAACAGACAACAGAAAAATAATATTGTAACTGTTACTATCAGATAGGAGAAACATCACAAGACCAACTAAGAAAAATGTGCAAGGAAGAAATTGCAAAGAACCTACGTAAGTTGAAGGGTCTGGTGGGGAGTAATTGTTGACATAGATTAGTGTAGGATGGAATCGAAAAAAGCCAAGGCAGGATATAGGGCCGTAATGCTACAGAAGCAGTGTACTATAGACAAGTGTGTTTCTTGTAATTGGTAATCTTTCCATGAACAAACAATTTCTTTTAACACATGCTTTTTGTATCCGCCTGCATGTCTGAATAGTTGTCAGATAGATGTTTTGCGGGCACTTAAAATATGCACGCAGCTCTCAGCACGTTACCACGCAGAAAATATGCACTTAGTAATCTGCTAAGAGCAACTAAAGATATGAAGGGACGTAAAGAAGGCAGATTTTGCAAATTAAACAAAATTTAGAAATTGATAAGCAATGTAAATATTAAATTTACGCCGAATAACTGATGGCATACGTTTATGTTTTGTGGCACCAAATTTTGAGTTAGAACAGTAAAAGTGGATCATGAAAGATCATTACCCAAGCCCCTTCTATATAGCAACAGGTCTCATTACCCATATTCCGATATAATATGTAATACAATTAATTTTTCGGTATATGTTTATTTTTATGCCACACGTTGTTGGCGTCAATTTTGTAATAAAACAAAATTGCCTTATTATGATTATTGTTGATTATTTGTTTAATAAGTCAAAATTTTCCGCATCAGTCTTAACCTTAAGTCCCACTGTTGGGCTCGCCAATTTTTTAACAAAACAAAATTGTCGGGTTTGAGTTTCGGGGTTACAAAAATTATAATATAACTTGGTAACAAATTTTGTTTGAAAATAAAAAAAATTTTTTCTCTTTTTTTCTTTATTATTTATTAATTTATTAATTATTTATTATTTATTTATTATTTTTCCTTAATTCCTTTAATTATTAATTGATTTGATTTATTATGTTAGAATAGCAAAATTGTTTTCCAACGTTAAATAAATTATAAAATGTAATAATCGATTAGTGGTTTTCAGTTATTCATTGATTATACTCCTTCGCAATGTTCTTCTCTTCTTTTCTGGGGGTCCAGGTTTCAAATATTACCTGAAATTCTTCTATATATTTTTTACCAAGAAATAAAACTCAAAATTATAATATTAAGTGAATTTATTAAAGTTATCGCAATTAATCGACTTTGAATCGATCTGCTAATCCACAGCTCGCAAACTCATATCTCAGGGCAAATTGGTTTCGTCATATAAATTATTAATATTGAATTACAGGTTCTTTTAGCTGTTATTTAAATAGTCAGAGAAAGGGCAATGCTGAAAAGTACAACACTTACAATAAAACTTCTTAATTATAAAATTAGAAATAATATTCTATATAAAAATGTTAATAAATTAGATTTCTCGAACCAACAAATCTGGACGATGTTCTGACGTCACCACAACTGGCTGGTCTGGTTCACTACAAACAAAGATGGCCGCTCCGTGCTGCGTATGTACGAGAAGTCTTCACGACGAAATTCCTTCAAATAAATGTTGATTCTTTATGTGTTCCTCATCCAAGCAGTAGTGATTAATTTCTCTTCATAACAGTGTAAATATCCTGGATTAGTGATCAGTTGTTCGGCTCGGCAATCAGTGTTCAAATGTGTTCTGGTTCCAATAGTTCATAAGGTTTTACAATGGCCAATTTCGTATCGATAAAATTCTGAATTAACGTTTATATTGTTCTAATATCTGGGTTACGCCTAATCTTCATACATAGGTTAATTTGATTTATTTCATTAGAATTCAGTGTTAATGACTCATATATTTTAGATTTCTCTTTTTTATTTTTATAAGGTTAGTTCGTATCTAAAATTGTATCTTTTATCTTTTTTAATTTGTGTGAGATCGTTCCGATGTGTTCATCTCAACGTTTAACAATCAACTAACTACTCTTTCTTCTTCATACAAAACGTCCTGGCTGATTTAATATTAAATTCACATTGTTTTAATCAGCTGACACTTCAGCTTCAATTATATGTTGAACTAAATAATTGACTTTTACCTTATTATATTAATTACATTTTGCTTATTATTTATTCTTATTAAATACTAATTACATCATCAATTTCCTGATTTAATTCTGCGTTATTTAATACCACACATGATATACTTTATAGTATTTTTTAACTTAAAAGGTCATATTTACAGTATATCTGGTTGTAGACTTTAGCTACTTTACTTCCTGCCACATTAAATGGTTTATAATTTCTGTTAGATTCTAATTATCATTGAACAAGATCATTGATTGAATTAAAATGGTTAGTTTTCTTTAATTCTCAGTAATTTCATGATTTGGTTAACTAATTTGAATATTATCTTCAATTTAGGCTTTTCCTTATATTCCAGTGTTATTACACTTGCATTTTTTCTAATAATATTTTATACATTCCTTCAATAACTTCACAAAGTGTTCTTACAGTTACTATACACAGAGATTGATTTACATTAAACAATTTTCATCAATTTAATTAATTTCATTAACTTATTTACGAGTTATAAGGTTGGTGATATTTACCATTTGGCCTATATTTTATGTTAGTTCAATTACAATGCTTATTATTATTTCAGCTTGCTAATACCCTTCCTGACATACAATTCTTATGAAATCTTAACTAAATTGATTTAAATGGAATAACTCCTATTGTAGTCCCAAGCCACGTGTTTGTTAACCAAATATACTGTTACTCACCGTCTATGGCCTTTCCGTGATGTTGTTATTTCGTTGTTTACATGTTTCGAGGCACTTGCCTCATCATCAGAACTTTATAAAAACTAATGTATGTCATCAATGATGACATGTGTCAAAATACTAAAACACAATACGGCATTAAACTATGTACAGAACTTGCTTTAAAAATGAGCACGTCAATGTTAGGTGTGCCTTGCAACACAACACGCGCCGTACTGACGAAATCTAAGTTTTATCTCAACCATATCGCATAGCGGTATCGTACAGTATATTTGATTTATATTGTAATTGGTCGTTCAACACGTGTGGCTTGGTACTGGCGTCGTTATATGCTTTATAAATCTCATATTCTTCAATAGCGTTCAAATAACGCCCTTTATTGCAGAAATGAACGGGTATTAGATTCGAGCTAAAATCCGTGTAACTGTGATTATTGTCTATAAGGTGCCTGGCGAAATTTGACTTGATGTTGTCAAAGTTGTAAACTCGTGTAGGGGGGGGGTCTATGCTCAGAAAATCTTTTCAAAAAACCCCGACCCGTCTGGCCCACATAAATAGCCTCACAGTCGTTGCAGACTAGCTTATAAACTCCTGTTTTATTTTCAAGACTGGTATGTTATAAGCTAAAATCTCCCATTACATAAGCCGAACTTCAACACAAGGCACATTCTAACTGAAGTTGCTAGTGCCGAAACTGTGATTAAAGCAATTAATGAACAAAAAGAACAAGATGAAGCACGGTTCATAGTAAATAACAAATTTAACAAAATTATACGTAACCAACTTAATAACGTACTTTCTCCTATTCCTTCTATGACCAATTATAATGCTGAACGTAGGATTTTAAAAACATTAAAGAAAAAACTATCTGACGATCAAGCCCTTGTCACTAAGGCGGATAAGGGTAACACCCTGGTTATTATAAATAAGAATGATTATGACGATAAAATATGCGATTTCATTGCAAATAATAATATTACCCTGCTAACCTCTGACCCCACGGATTTATATGTAAAACGTCTTAATCGTAGCTTAAATATGTGTACACATCTCTTTGATGAACGTACTAGACGATCTTTAAAACCAATTAATTCTAAAGCGCCTGTTTTTTCAGGTCTGCCAAAGCTTCACAAGGAGGGGATTCCTATTAGACCACTAGTAAATTTTACCACTGCACCCGGTTACAAAGCAGCTAAAAAATTAGTGAGTATATTAAAACACAATTTACATTTGAATAATAATCGAAGTTTGATTAATAGTTGTGATTTCGTTGAAAAAGTGAAAGACCTGATGATTGAACCCCACTATAAACTTATTTCTTTTGACATTGTGAACTTGTATACAAATGTACCGGTGAGTGAAACCTTACGCCTATTAAGAACTAACCTTGTTAACACCAATAAACTGGATGCTAATTGCATAAATAAAATACTAGAATTGTTAGGAGTGGTTTTGGACCAGAATTATTTCACACATAACAAGCAGTTTTTCAGACAGCTGGAGGGGTTGGCAATGGGTTCCCCACTCTCTAGTATTCTCGCGGAGGTGTACTTAAATTACTTTGAAAATTCTTTCTTGTTTGCAAACCCTACACATAATTACATTGTGGTGTTCTATGGTAGATACGTCGACGACACTTTTATGGTGTATAAAGGCACAAATCGTCAAATTGACAATCTCCACAATTACTTGAAGGGCATTAATAACAAAATACAGTTTACTTTGGAGAATGAAGTTAGAGGTCAATTACATTTTCTGGATTTGACAGTAACTAAGGACTTTGTTACTAAAAAACTATGTTTTAATATATTTAGGAAGCCCACGATGACTGACACTGTCATACATGCCTTATCGTTCTACCCCATTTCTCAGAAATTAGCTGCATTCCATAGCATGATACATCGCCTATTGTCTATACCCCTTGGCATCGAGGATTACATCGAAGAATTAAACACCATTAAAGTCATTGCGTTTAACAACGGGTACAACGAAAAAATAATAGATAATATTTAAAAAAAAAACAAAAGAAAAAGACGAGTAACGCTATTAAAAATAAAACTAAAGATATAAATAATAGAAATGAGAACCTCGAAACAAAGGCACGCAAGTACATTGCGACACCTTATACGCATTTCATGCCAGGAATTTTTAAGTCAACCATTAATAAAGTCAACAACATGGTTGTTTCCTATAAGGCCAATAATAACATCTTAAATAATCTCCGCAGCTGTGAACATACCAGTCTTGAAAATAAAACAGGAGTTTATAAGCTAGTCTGCAACGACTGTGAGGCTTTTTATGTGGGCCAGACGGGTCGGGGTTTTTGAAAAGATTTTCTGAGCATAGACCCCCCCCTACACGAGTTTACAACTTTGACAACATCAAGTCAAATTTCGCCAGGCACCTTATAGACAATAATCACAGTTACACGGATTTTAGCTCGAATCTAATACCCGTTCATTTCTGCAATAAAGGGCGTTATTTGAACGCTATTGAAGAATATGAGATTTATAAAGCATATAACGACGCCAGTACCAAGCCACACGTGTTGAACGACCAATTACAATATAAATCAAATATACTGTACGATACCGCTATGCGATATGGTCGAGATAAAACTTAGATTTCGTCAGTACGGCGCGTGTTGTGTTGCAAGGCACACCTAACATTGACGTGCTCATTTTTAAAGCAAGTTCTGTACATAGTTTAATGCCGTATTGTGTTTTAGTATTTTCACACATGTCATTGATGACATACATTAGTTTTTATAAAGTTCTGATGATGAGGCAAGTGCCTCGAAACATGTAAACAACGAAATAACATCACGGAAAGGCCATAGACGGTGAGTAACAATATATTTGGTTAACTAAATTTCCCTTACTTAATTACAATAATGTTTATTATTAACTGATATCTCTAAAGCACAATAAAGATATTATATTTAAAAACAAATAGACTCAATCTCAAGCATTCAAGCCTTGAGTTTGTGCCGAGTCTAAGATAGATTCGGCGCGTATTCGGCATTTAACGCCAAAGGACGTAAAATGCGGTACTGTATTTAGCGGTAGTTATAGGCGTACAATCTGCAGCTGTGGTAATCAAGCTGCTTGGTCGGTGCTGCACTCTGGTGTTCGATACTCATTGCGGGCAAACTATAGTCGGAATTGCGTTCTAAAAATTGTCTATCGCTGGTCGCCCATCTGTTCGCTTCGCCTGCATTCTTCCTCCGACAGAAAGGAGCTTTTGTTGCACCATCTTCTATCTATGGCAGGCTAAACCAATACAGATCTGCGGTAAGTTATGGCAATATGATTATATACTTCAATTTAAAGTAATACGAAAGAAAAAATTGTTTAATAAGTCCACATATGAATGAATTCAGATAACCTATTACGCCACGTGGTGAGTTGTGAAATTCGTAATTTAAATGTAACTTTTATTGGTAATTATAGTAATACTATATTAATTTCAGAAGTCTTAACTAATGCACCAGAATTGAGAATAATGTAAATGCAAAAAGGTATTTGTTTAATAAGTACAGAAATAGATGTAATCAGGTAACCTCTCACACCACGTGGCAAATAAGCCTATGTGTAAATTTTTTTAATTGTATAACAAACGGAATAATTATATAACCGTAATTGAATTATGTTAACCCACAGGGGTAAAGTTTATAATATGAAATTTAACAAAACTAAATGTTTTCAAGATAGGGCCAGGTGGCCATATAACCGTTGCAAAGTGTATAAAACTATCATTTTAAGTAGCCCTAAAGCTGTGTTAATATTATATATGAATTTTGGTGCGTGTGAGGTTTCTGGGGGAATTAGTTTTGAGAACTTATCGCTGATAATATGTTGTATGACTAGGATCCCTCGCTGCAAGACGGGGAACAGCTCCATCCTGAACCATTCTATCATATCTGTTCATCCTAGACTCTCTCTCTCAACTTCATCTGCCGGAGGAGAATAGCGAGGACGAACCACAAACACCCTATCATGTAGACCAGGAGATCACCGCTTCACACCATGCAATATATAAGGTGACATCAATCCATATTATTTTTTTTTACACAGTGTGATGTAACCCACTAGAACCAGTGGACATAGAGTCACTCTACAACAATGACTTTAAGCTTTAAACATTTTAATTGGGTCCCCGGTTAACGGGACAGAATAGTACGTGGACTTGGGGGGGAATCTTTTGTACATTTTGTAAATCTGTTGTATAAATTGTGAGCCCAGTGGTTGACATGTATCTGTGGCTGCTTACCATTCAGACGTGTAAATTTCCTTCTTATTTTCAGTATAAGGGTTTCCTTAGTGCTACTAATTCATTCAATCAACATGTAATTTCACTGGTTAAATTTAGTTTTCATTTTATGCTTTAATTTCTCATTTTTAAATTCAGTTTGGATCATATAGGGATAGAAGTTTCTTTGGTAGTTAAGTCGGGTCACCAGTTTAATCCTGTATAGGTGCATTTTCATGCAGAGTTGAACATGCTCTTGGGACAGGTTGAGTTATGCACTATCTTGCCTAGGAACATGTCGGCCTTTGGGCCAAATTATTTTTAAAAGGGTTATAAGGCTTTATGACACGTTCCTGTTTTCAACACTTAACAAAATTTATCAATATTTAAATTCTCTTAATTAATTATGATCACTGGGGTGTTCACTGTATTCTAATTATAATTACTCCAAGTCTAAGTGCTCAATGGTGCAGCACTTTATAATAGTATCAGGCACTATGCCAACTCTTGAATTTAGTATGTCCTGGGGCCACTGGTGTTACATACATAATCAGTTATACACATATAATATGTTATACACATATTAGGTATTAAAACCTAATATGGATAATTATAGATTGTTAATTATGTACCTAATGGTGTGGAAAAGGGTGTGGCAAGATTTAATGATAGATGTTATAATTGTCCTGTGTTGTGGAACATGTATATGTACTGTATATTCGTGTGTATTTTTGGGGGTTATATGTGTATTGTATATTCGGATGTAGTTTTGGGGGGGGGGGGGTTAGATATAGGGCTAAAAAGAGAATATAAAACATAGGTTTTATATAAATTTATTTTCACATACCATTTCTAAAAGGTGAATATAAAACATAGGTTTTATATAAATTTATTTTCAAAAAACATTTTAAAAAGGAAAATATAGATTTTATATTTATTAATTTCAATTAATATTTTTTTTTAAGCAGAGAATCTAAATGTTATATTCATTGATTTTTGTAAGTAACAATTTCGAAGGAGATAATGAGTTTAGTTATAATAAAAAGATTTATTGGTTGTTAATTTTGTGAGTTTTAATTGCAAGTCCCGTCTCACTGGATCCACCGCATTTTTGGCTTCTCTAGGCTTTGGCCTAGTTTTAATTATCTTGTGGCCCCTCTTAAAAAAAAAAAAAAAAAAAAAAAAAAAAAATTACAAGTCAAAGTTAAAGAGGGGTTACAAGTTCAATGAACTGTTAACATCAACAAAACACATGTGTTTTTTATTTTATTTTATTATTTAAATAGTTTACTAAACTTAATTTTTATGCATTCTTTTGCTGTTTTTGTTTTAGTTTAGGGATTTACCCTTGTTCACTTCACCATTTACTGCATTCTCTTATCTTATTTCTGTTCATTTTATCTAGTCTTGTAAGATAAAGAATATCACTTACATGGGATCATCAAGATTTGCTTGTCATCATAAAAATAAATTGCACTGGTCCACTGTTAATCATATGTCTAGAAACTTTACTTACATCTACTTTAAATTTATTCTTATTTTATTGTATTGTACTTTTCTTATGAACATTTAATCTTTTTTGGGGGTTTCTATTTTTATAATATGTGTGTTTTTTTTAAAGTTATCCTTTTATTATGGAGGTTTGTTTATCCGTGGTATTTCCTTACATGCTCCTATTCTACCTGGGTATAATTACTCTATACATTGGATTATTACTATTTTCCTATAACTTATTATATATTGGATGGTTGTTTTTAATTCACTTTATTTCTTCGGAACCATGATTTCACTTTACTGTGGTCCTTGATTAATTTTTGTAGTAATTTTCCTTTAAGCCATTTTATTTTTGTTCTATAATTGATTATTTTTTAAATTATAACAAGGTGGATTTTCTGTCACGCTACAAATATTACCCAAATTTAGCAAATTTAACAAATTTGTGCTTCCGAAACAAATTGTTTTTGTGAGTGACTGATATTATACATTGCATAAAAGGCCTTCCAGTAATGCGCAACTATACTTAGATGATTTTAGTATTGTTATACCATCTGCACCGCTTAACCAAGTGGCTTACTTGAACAGGTGTGGAGTAACTGAAAAGGCGGATAATATGGGTTTAACTATATGCAAGCACCCAACCTGTTGTCCATGGAGTTGGACGTGTATGTAACTTGTAATGAGACGAAGCCAGCTTGCTATAAAAATTCATAACCTCAGAGTTCAAAGAGATATTGTCTTGAAGCTGATAGTTAACAAATCATAAAAAGCCTTTCACGTCCTCTGACAGTGGCAAAAGCATCAATACCTATCACATATAACAAAACGAAACCGGTTAAATGAAAGACAGTGTTTGTTATAGAACGTTGTTTTTAGAATACACTTCCTGTATTAAAAACTACCTCCCTGTCTGTAATATAATTTTTAAGTAATGTTATTTGACCGTATCCCTCGATAAGACAGAGAGAAAGTATACAGAGTAAGAATAATTGAGGTAGCATTATATGTTAGCGTCTCAGTAGACCAGTGGGTATGGCACCTGGCTACTAATCTAGAGGTCCCGGTTTCGATTCCCGGGCCCGCACCATAAAATGAAGGTGCATTTTTCAGCCCCCAGGTCGACTCAGCCTGTTGAAAATGAGCACCTGGGATAACATCCTGGGGATAATAATGGGCGGCTGAAGCGTAGTGCTGGCCACACTGCCTTCCTTGTATGCCGTACGGCTCACATAAGGCAGCCTACCCTGCCTTCTCCTAAGCTACTTCGGTGGTACACATGGGAGCCATTATTATTACTACCTATATGTTAGCGGGGGATGATTGAATAAGTGAGTGTTTGGGTGGGAGAGAGAACAAAAATCCACAAGTAGGTGCGAGTAGGATATCAAATGGGAATAGAAAACGTCACAGACAATGGAATATCACATGATAACAAATAGAGCGGCGTAAAGTAATTTTGTAGATTTGAAAATTTTGTAAAATCTCAAAACATATTCTTTCAAAACTGTTCGCGTTTTAGCACAATACATTCTCCATAAAAGACATCTAAACCTGTTATTTTCCTCATTTTTCCCAGTTTTAACCTACTAACAAAATTCTAATTTGTATCCCATATGTTTCCTCTTAACCCATTAACAGTTTTTTATAACAAATAATTAAGTTACTATTCACTGTCTTTTAAGTTTCTTCACATTAATTTCTTTATTACATTTGTTCTGGAGAAAAAGCTTTCACTAAACACGAATAAAAACTATTTATGGAAACTGAAACTTTGTATGTACTGTTGTACTGTTGCTGCTGCATACTAATAATCTCTTTTTTTGACTAGATTATATAATTAACTGGTAATATGTTCCAATAAAACAAGAAAATTTTAATCCCATGTTCTTCAACGTTTTGTACATTCTACAATATTTTGAATTGTAAGAGTAAGGTGTTAACCCATAACTACTAATTAAAACTTTGTTAAATCAGTGTAATTATTTTTTACAGACTTCTGTTTACTGACGTTCAAAATGACTTTTTCCCTTTTATTTCAAGCCCTGAATATTATTTCTACTTTATTTTTTAATTTAAAGTATTAAAATATATTTTTGCTGAAGGCAAATTCAAATAGTTTACGTATGCGCCGGTCTTCAATGACACATTCTTTAATTTATAGTTGCATTACTTAATATGTTATGTAGAATCATGTTACATATTATATTATAATATGTTATATAAGCAAATAATAAATGCTATAATAATAAAAAACGATATGATATAGCCAGGAGACCAACATTTCCCATATATAGGCTTATTAGAGTCGGCCATGTATTGCATTTTGGCTTTATGATAATAACGTATTTGTCTAAATAATATATCATCTAGTTTGTTATAAAATTATTTCTTTGAAATAGGAAATTTAAGACGCATTCTACTACAAAAAATATATGTATCGGCTTGTTTTCATCCACAGTAGGTGCAATTGACACCTGGCCCTATACGGAGATTTTGTGAGCGCAAACTAGTTACTGGAAGTAACTGCAAATAACATTTTCTTATAACTGAGGTTTTGTAATCTCTTATGTGTGCATAAAATTTAATTGTCGTGTAAGCTTTTTAATTACATATCTGTATATAGCAAATAGAACATAACAGTCCAGATCGTATATAATAAAATTTTAAACGTCCTAATAATTAACAAAGTAAAAAACATTCATACCACCAAGAATGTAAAAATAATAAAGTAATAAAAAATGTAATAAATAATCTTTAAATGAACAATAAGTGAAAAATGTTTTGTGTGTGTGTTTATTGATTTAGGTTCCAGACGTTTTCATTTTACCCTTTTGTTGAAGAACAGGCCCTTATGTACCTCCTGATAATGCAAAGTCACATGCTCTATTAACGAAACAATGCCTTCCATTTTTTAAGTTCTAATTTATAAAATTATTTTAACCCTAAAACATTGTCAATAATTTATCTCGTTTATTCTTTTAAGAAGGGAAACGTAAATATGCAGGAAGTCTTACTTGCTTTTTCTATAATGCTTTTATTTGAAATCAAATGCGTTCTGTTGTTACTGTAATACAGAGAAAGCATGCCAGGATAATTTTCATAAAATGACGTAATAAATTATTTTTAGAAACATGCATTTTTTATTAATTCAGGTAAGCCCAGATTAGCTAAAATGAAGTTGCCCCAACCTCGAGGGGATGTCAACCTACCTCTGGAATACGCTGTTAGAAATAATCAAGGGATCATTTTTAACATTTATAATTTCTAAATACGCTGTATATCAATAGATTTAACTGACTTATGAATAAATTAGTGTAAATAGCGGCATATATAGTGAAAATATAAATAATATGGCTGGTCAGATAATAATAATATGGTCAAAAATGGGAATGACCCTAGAGAAAATACTTCAGAAGTGAAATTAAATATAAACGTGAATGAAACAAACATAATGTGATAACCAAATCACAAAAATACTACAATAATAGAAGATACTACAGAGACTAACCAATTTTACATACTGGGGAGCTTCATTGAATTAGGTAGCGACGAAGACAGGGAAATCAAGTACAGAACCACCCTAGTAAATAAAGCTTACTTTTACTACTTCCATTTTCTAATCTAGTATGATGAATAGAAAATTAAAAATAAAACTCTATAAGAGCTTTGTTAAGCCTGCCTCATGGATTCCCAGTCACGCAACAGCTGATAGCGAAAATGAATTTGAGGAAAGATTATGAGACGCACATCGGGACCAGACAAAGAAACTGGTGTGGACCAATCAAAGAACATCAATGGAGAATAGTGTACAGCCAGGAGGTATACATTACCTCATCTGCAACGTGATGGACTGCCAGTGTTAGAATTATTATTTCGGAGAGACTAAAATCTACAGGCTAGACAGATCCAGAGAAGAATCCCGCAAAAAGGGCACACCAGACAGCGTCAATAAAACCGCAGACCGGTTAGAAATAAGAAGACAGAAAAGAGTTGCTGGAGATCGGGAAAGATGAAGTTTGACTCTGTAAGAGTCCAGGACCCGATAAGAGCTGTAGACCCATAAATGGAAATGGGTCTAATAATCATCTTATAAAAGATTTTATTATCAAGATGTAATTGCTTTAAACCTGTAATTTTACAATAAACATGTAAATTATCTTTTTAATCTGTGCAGTCTTATTATTTTTTACACGTATGTTTTACAAATCGTAAGGTGTAAACAGTCACAATAAAAATATGAATGTACGTGTAGTCTACCTCTAACTTCAGCTTTAATGTAGTTAAAGAAAAAATTCGAAGTATGCCTACTGTAAAAACAGCTGCCACTAAATTTTGTAACATAGACGACATGTTACTTCCATGCTATATTATCAGTAATGTTACAATTAAAAATTGACTCATGAAGTACTGCACTAAGAAAATGCGTTTTACATGCGTTTTTAAAACAGTAAAAATTGCTGCCACTTACTACGTAAAAATATCACATAGTTTCATATCTTATTAATTTTCATATTCGAGATTTCGTTCATATTGCAAATAAAAACGCATTTGTTTATTTTCACACGATCATCATTATCTAGTTACATATATTCATTTTAGTGTACACAGAATTCATTGTACTGACAGAGGACTGTAGATCTGATGTAGTAGTAGTCACTTCCTGTAAATGAAATCTTTAATAACAAACTGTGGATGGAAAGCCTGTTATTAATGATTATTGTCTGCTGTTATCATTAATACAATTGCAGATATATTATAAAGTCTCAACAATCTGCATCAGCGTAATATAACCAGTCGTTTGTTACTGACGTAACGTAGCAGTAGGTCCCAAGTTTGGAATAACTATTCCCGAACTTTGCCATGTAGATATCATACATCAAACACAGGTCAACCTTCTTATTTCCGCTTTCTAAATGTACAATTAAAAACTTTCATCTGTAGAAGTGATTGGTGGTAAGTGTAGATGTATATTGTAACGTACCAAATTGGCAGTTACATAAAATAACTATCTAATACGTCGAATAAAAAGAGATCATGAAAATATTTCATCGAGCATAAAAGAAGGAACGGGAGAATATAAATAAAGTGTGTATCTACGAACGAATATCATTCAAATTACCCAACGAAGGAGAAGGAAGAACAATAAGAATATCATCGAGTATAACAAGGAGAGAGAAAAATACCAACGAGCCAATATAATATGTTAGCATCCAGGCCCAATAGATCCAAAATAGTGAGGGGATATGACGAAAATAATTATTAAAATAAAAAGGAGACGAATCAAGTACAATCACAATGGTGATAAAACAAACGAATTTGTTTATTAGAGTGAAATAATATGCGACAATGATTACCATAACCACGAATAAATATATGGAAGAGTATGACAATATTAAGGAACACGGATTATTACAAATAATGTGTAATCAAGGAGTACACCGACAGTGAGAAACAACTAACCAGAAGAAGAAAAGGAGAAGAAGAGGAAAAGAAATATACCATGAAGAACGAAGATTACAAGACATCGACATTCACAAGATATACAAGGAATTAGAATCAATATAGTGAACAGAAGAAGTATGATGATTAGTCAAATACCAATAACAGAGGAACCAGTGTTGAGCATAATTAGGTGATCACGAACAATGACAGTGAGTACTTAATATAAGTGTAACAACATGTGATATGATAACCATTTTACCCCAAGTAAACAGCACAAACAATACCAGTGAAAATGTTTATGACGGAGCAAAGTGATTAACCATTATAAGTGAAGGAATCCACGATTAACTAGTGTAATGCACAGACAATTAGTGTAACAAGTTTAATCAAGATTGTAAAACCACATAGATAATTGTAAGACCACCAAAAAAAATATGAGACAGAACAGTAAATTAATTGTTCATAGGGATTAATAATAAAAGCTTTGTAAGCCCGAATATGAAATGTGCCTGAATGGCATAGCAAGACAGGACAAAGTGTAAATGAATACCAGCACAAGTAGTAGCAAATATGCTAGTTTATTATGTATAAACCAATCAATGTACCAAAAACTAGGTGCAACCCACCAAAATATGTAACATTATTAGACTAAGAATACCTGTGTTATTGTTGCAACAAATAGTGTAAAAATGTGTATAACTTAATAATAAACAATTGTAGTAAAATACCATAATGAGATGGAAATAGTTGAGTTAAATACTGCGTAAAAGTATGTAGAGCATTGTTGTCAGACAACTGACACATAACCTCACAAGAATTGAACCTATAACATAAAATCATGTACATTAGTTAAACCAAGCAATTATCCACAATTGTTTCAAACAGAAACTAGCTAAGAATATTAATGCAAACCAATGAATACCATATGTACTGAAGAACACAGCAATTGAATCAGATTGAATATAATATCATAAAGTTAAAAGGACAGAACCCCAATGTGACAAGAGAGTTAGTCAAAAAACATTATCAAAACTTATCAAAAGAATGTGACATTGTTACCAGTAGTTAGAGAAATGTCTAATACTGCTATGTGAACACTTCACAAATGTAATACTAGTAGTTTAATAATTAAAATATTATAAACTAACTAACTGCAATTGTAAAACCAGATGTAAATAAACACCATGCTATAACTTAGAGAGCTTTCAGATAACGAAACGTTGATGAATACATTGAACCAACAATGTACAACAATTGTACACTATTTTAATTACTAACATTATATCCCATGTGTACTAAAATAACTAAAAAAGTGACAAAATGGAAAGATGAGAACAGAAGGTATTTTGATCATACTATAAGTATATACAAAATAATATTTTTTAGCAGAATAAAGTATGAACAAATGTAAATAAATGTACATATTAGTGTTAGGATGTCAAACATATGTAGTAGAATAAGGAATGATGGCGTTATAAGTGAATATAAACAATCGAACACGGTTGGTAGAGACGCCATTAACAGATTTTGTTTAAACTATAAATATAAACATTTTATGTACTAACATTAAGGAGAAATGGACTCAGAATCTTTAGTAATAAGTATTACAGTGTAATTAAACGAAATATGGTGAAAAAGACTTATTTATGTTAAGAGTCACCATATTAGTTTTCAGGATGTCCAAGTGAATTAATAATGGACGGATTTAGTGCTTGTTTAGACTTAAAATAAAGCCACAAGTGTCCGCGATTTAATGCCACTATCCAAATGACGACATGACCAAAGATAAGAAACTTATGACCATTATACGTTTCTCAATCATTTTGAGTATCCATGCATACGTCATTTATAATCTCGAACCCACGCTTAGAGTTGTCAAAAATTAAAAGTTTTATTTGACCAAAGTGTTTTGGAGTTGAGAGTTTGACCTTTTGAACCAATCAAATAGCTTAAAATGACCAGACGAGAAAGAGGCGCTTTAGCGAAAAGTATCATTCGTTCTGCATCACTCACGGCGAGAGGTCTACGCCGAAAGTCATCAAAATAATTTTGAAATGTGCGCGTCACCTACATTAGTATACAAACAAACATTAACCTGTACACAACACCACATTACCGAGTGTCCAGTGAATTAAGTGAACAGTGAATTAACACGACCAGTGTATAATAAGGGTCATGTTTTGTGAATATAATCAGGGAGTACAGTATTTTAATTATTCTAAAGAAAATAATAAAAGAAATAGTTCTCGTTGATGAACGAAAATTATTTGGACTACACTAGTCATAACGCTTGAGTGCGTTTAATAATCAATGATGGACAATTATCAGAATTTAATAAACTAGTTGTAGCACAATCCAAGGACAATAATTAATAAAAAATAATTATTTTATATTTTTAAAATAATTGAGAAAGGCGGAATTAAATTTAGATACCGCTCATCATTAAGCAATATAGTCGCTTACTTGTCTATAACTTTTGAGTTAATAAATAATTATTTTCTTGTGCAAATACTTTCACGTCTGATAATTACACATCAAACGATTTATAAATAAAATGTTTGTAACTATATCATTAAGGATTTTATAAACAACATTACTTATTCTAAATAATCACTTACGTGTTACTAGGAAACTAACCTAGAACCGAAGAATATATTTTTGTCACAAAGAAACAATTCTGTTCTTGAATGATTTTAATAAGATGAAAGCAATAATAAGAGTTTTTCTTTAGATTTTTTCTCTTCCCAGTACATGGTTTTGCTAATTAATGAATAAATAATAATAACATTTTTAACCGAGCAACGCTCAAAGCATGGTTCGACCTTAACTGCTATATACTCTTGCATAACGTACGATAGTACGATATTATCGGTTATGGTACCGAGTCTAATAATTTTAAATTTTTGTTCTTTTGTTATAATAATATATAAGTAAATACTATTATTCAAACTCACATCTTTTTATCTGGTATCATGTATCTTCAAAGAACTCACTAAATTGGTAATATAATTGACTAAAGTGAACCTAACCTCGTTCACAAAAAAAAAACGTTGTACCTTACAACAGTGTTACCAGCCTTGAGATACAGAGATCTAAATATTTGTTTAATTTTGTTATTGTTGTAAAAATATCCTTTTAATTGTTTTAAAACAGTTTACTGGATTTAATCAATGTCAATAAATCCTCAGTTTATTATCAGTGGAATCAGAGTTTTAATTTCTCTGAAATAGAAGCAGTAATTTAAATTTTTTTTTGTAAACAGTTCTCTCACAAGGTGGCGGTAGTATTTGAATGACTGATACCATTCAACTTATCATTGAACGCTTGATTTATTTTATTGTTTATGTGCATTCTTTGTGATATTCAAAAGGAATATCTATGTATGTATATCAAGTGTGTTTACAGTAAAAGAAGTCGCCATCGAGAATAGTGAAGATATCCACGGATGGTAAGTGGGGAGGTTAACACAGTGAAGTGATAAATACTCTTTTAAACTACAAACCTTTAAACGTGAACATTAATTCTTATCTACATATACACGACTTGAGTATCTACACATACAGCATCAACACTAAAGTTGTTTTGTTACAACGTGGCGCCCAACGTCTGAGCGCGAATTAGGACGAAAACACCTAACGATTTAATTAATTAAATAAATAATTTCCCAACCTAATTCGACAGCAAGACAGCAAGTACATTACACAGATAGGAAGATGTATAGGAGGTCAAAATCGAAGAAACGAGCTGCAGAGGCCGAGAGGGAGGCTAGATTGGAGGAGAAAGAAGCGACGTCGGCAGAGGACGTTGAAGAAACATTACTGGAAATTGAAGATAGGCAACCTGAACCGGTGGAGGAGGTTCAACAGCTGGAAGGTGAACCGGAAGTCACACAGCAGGAAACACAACCAGAAATAAGCCAACCCGAAAAACCAATGGTACCAGGAGGAACAGACTTCATGGAAATGATGAGAGCATTGATGGAAGAGACCAATAAGAAGATGGTGGAGTCACTTAATAGGAAAATGGACGAAAATTTTCAATCATCAAAGGAGGACAACCGATCCACAAAGGAGGAGTTAAGCAAGAGTATAGAATCATTGAAGGAAGATGGCCGGTCGCTATCAAAGAAAATAGATGAAACCAGTCAATCAACAAAGGAGGAATAAAGCAAGAAAATAGAGGAAGGCCAGAAGGAGAGCCAGAAGAACATGGAATTGTTGAAGGAGGAGTTAAATGACAAAATAAATGAAACTAATAGGAGGATGGAAGACGGACAGAAAAAGACTGAAGAGTTATTGGAGAAAAAGATAGAAATAATGAAAGAAAATCTATCTGCGGAGTTGGGAATTAAAATTGATGAGACCAACAAAAAGATTGATGAAATAAACGAGAAAATCAATAAGGACATTGAGTCAATGAAGAGTGATAACGAGAAAATATGGCAACAGATGGCCGACAACAGCTGCGGAACTGAAGAAATTGCAAAAAATACAATGGAAGCAATTGACAAAAAATTGGAAGAAAACATAGAAGCGACGGAGGAGAGAATTGCAGTAATGGCAACAGAAATCCATGAAGAGATGTCCGACATACGGAGAGAAGGTGAGAAGAATAAACAAAAAATTGTACAAACCGAAACAGATATCAACCACCGTATCGACAGTCTAGAGGAAACCCACAACAACCAGGTAGGAGCAATAGAAAGGAAACAGACGGAAATGATAGCCGCACACACCACACTAGGGGAGAGATGTGAAGAAATATCGACCAAAGTGGACGCGGTCAAACATCAGGTGAACAACGACCGAGAGCAGTTAAATGAACGACAACAGAGGGAGTTCAGTGACCTCAGAGATGAAATGAACCGCCTGCGAGCATTCCCCAATGTATTAACCGGATTACCACACCTAGATGGACGGGAACAAATAGATTTCCGCGCGTATGTTAAAAATCCACTCGAATTCTTAGAGAGGGTGGATGAAATACTCAACAGAAACCGAGAGAACCGCTGGTCAGTGATAAAGGGAATGTTGGACGAATCTTTTCGGAACGTATTCGACAATTGGCGGACAGCAACCCGGCACGAGGTAGACGATTATGCTGCATTTAAAGTGGCCTTTAAACTAAAATATTGGTCCGACTCCACACAAAATATCATCAGAGATGACATTACAAATGGCAGGTATGATCCCAAAGGCAGACAGTCGATGATAACCTACTTTTTGGGGAAGATCTGTCTCGCTAGAAATTTGGAACCGGCCATACCAGAGGAGTGCTTGGTGACGAAACTGGCCTACCATTTTAGCCAAGGAGTGTCCCAGGGGCGACTCAACGCTCAGATCAAAACAATACAAGGCATGTGTACTCTCTTGGAAAGCCATGAGAGAGAACGTTATTATCAGAGGAATCGCCAAAGTCCCGGACAGCCATATGATCGGAGTGGACCAGGCAACATTAATCCAAACAATAATACTGACCGGAATAACTATGGAAGAAATTTTAATAATCCTCCACGTTTCACTAATCACCAAGGCCCAAGACAGAATAATGGTGGTGACAACCATAACCATGCAGACCGGGGAAATATAAACAATCCTAGGCCGAATGGTTATCAAGGGAACAATAATTATCGACAAGGTAGTAACTACTACCGACCTCCTAATAACCAGCCTCCAAATAACCAATACAGGCAGAATAATGGCAATAATAACAATAACCAGTTTAGAAGAGTGCACTACACTCACGCCAGCAGAGGGGGAGGCAGAAGACCATATTACCAGGGTCACCGGAGTTTCCACAGCAACAACAACAGCTGAAGTAACAGTGACAGAGAAGAACACGAATCAGGGTATCGGTCCAACAGAAGTAATAGTGATGAAGATAATAGGCCAACCATTTGGAACACAGAAGTATAACATAATGGGAATGGGCCAGGGTCCCAAGAACCGAACCCATCAACCTCATCGGACAGGCACCCAGACAATGGTGACCTGCCTTTAAATGGGCACCGGCAGTGAAAACCATGACGACACCCTCACTGATCCGGTCTATTGGGTCTGACATATTGGCTAATACATTGGCATCAATCGAAATTCGTCGAAACAATTACTTAAAAAACATTAGACAAGACCTCATGGAAGAAAAGGAAGATAGCATCAGCGACACAGTCAACAATGAGATAGCATACATATCAGTCAAGGTCAATGGAGTCAATGCAACAGCTATGATAGACACAGGAGCAAATGTATCCTTAATTGATAAAATGGAACTCAATCGTATACAGTTGGGAAATAAAACCATCATACCAACATTACCCATAAATAACATTATCCTAATTGGAGCAACGGGTCGGCAGAACAAAACCATCCGACACCAGGTACAATTAGAAGTGTCAAGCAACGGTGAAACAATTCCGATGATTTTCTTAGTAGCAAGTGGGCTACCATTTACCCTGTTAATCGGATGTGATATACTGCGGAAATATGCAGCTATCATAGATATTGTAACGCAACAGAAATGCTGGCATCCATGTTACATAAATATTATATTAACAAAATAATAAGCAAGTCAATATCTAACCCCTTGATAAAACAAAAGTCTAATAATTACATTTATAATTATAGATAAAGATAAATAAGGATGCAAGGTAGAAATAACGAGAATAAACAAACCTGTAAGTTAGATAATAGTTAATGATCTATGTTCAGTAAAAAGTAAATCAATGTGATACTGATAAGAAATGTAAGAAGTAGAATAGTACAGAAATTGTCAAAGTAAATGACCATGAAAGTAAACAAAAATGAAACAATAATTTACCTTATAGCAATAGCAAGTAAGGATTCTGAATTAAATGATATTATTTTGTGACAACGAATATTATGATAAAGTTTATGTTATGGTATACCAATTACTTGTTGAGTTAATGAAAGGTAATGAAACAAGATGTATTATTCAATTACTGTTGTAGAATGATGTGTGAAGCAGCTAGTTAGCGTTAATAGATTTCAATTGTCTTATATGTGATCCATAGATCAAGATAAAATTGTCATTAGATATGAAAAGAATAATTGTTTATGTAAATGTTAATAGTTAAGATTTGATTATATGTATGAATTTATGTAAAAGGGCTATAGATGTTTACCAGTTATAAACACAGATAGGTCCGTATACAATAAAAGGCCTAACAGCCAAAAACACTATATAACCACTCATAACATAAAGGTTAGGTATATAAATTAATAATAATTAATGAATACGGTTCGAAGAGCTAGGAAAAAACATTAAATTAGTAATGATATATAATAAACCATATCAATTTATACAAATTATGATAATGCCACGATGCCATGATATCGATTGATAACGTTGGATATCGAAAAAGTAGTAAATATAAAAGAAACAGGCTCATATCAAAAAACCAGCAGAATATGTGTAGAAAATAATAAACCAATTATCGGTAAAGTTATATTCCGATGTGATAGCAAATTAATAAGGAATAGACAAAAAATATATTAAATAAACACTATATACAAAACATGTAGAAGGAAGAAAAAATGGGTTGCTATGGACTACAGGAAATGAAGAAGTTGTTGATTTTCAAATATTGCTTTTTATGATCTGAATGTGATGAGATTAAAAAACCTAAGAACTCTCTAATATAATTGGAATATATACTAAAGTATTTGATACTCTTATAATACACCAAAATACTAAAGATAATCTCATTGACTTACGCCAGTACAGTTTAACCAAACGAGGCTATAGTATGATAGCACAATAAAAAATAAATAACTGGGTTCTACAAGGAAGGACTTGAATTGTCCCATATCCAAAAGGAGTTGATAATATATTAAACCCAATATAAAGAATTAACTGTATCACAACCAATAATATACACTACACTGGAAATCATAACCTTATAAATACACGGAACATCACTAATTGCTTCAACCGAGAGAAGAACGTATTTGGATCCAGAAATTGCAGAAGGAGCATCAATCGGGCTGTAAATCAATCCAGAGAGCTGTATTTCCGAGGTGGACAGGACAAGAATTCCATTTTATCAAACCGAAGAAAGAATATTGTACGGCATAATCGTCCAGAACAGTAAAGTTATCAATCAACCGCCTACACGATTTGCTTCGTTCTAGTCTGGTAAATTATTATTGTATAAATCATATTAACTACACAACACACAAATTTGTAAATCTTGCATTCTTATCTATGTATTTTTAATCTTCCCCACAGTTACAAGAACCTTCACACCCTGAATTAAGTTAATTACAAATTAAAACACATTATATAACCGAATCTAAATAAAGTATCGGACTGATCAATAATCGATTCACGCAATCTATAGCCTATGTGTATGCCAGTTAGAACATATCTTATTCAATGTTGAAGAAGTAAACAAATAAAGAACCTTTGTATAGTTGCAAAATCTTGTCATTTGGAGTATGATTTAATGAGTTGGGAATAAAAAAGTAACTGACTAAGTATAGAATAATCGGTTAACATAAACAGTGAAATAACCTCTAAGTTTCGTTGCTCCGGTACTACAGCGCTTATAGCGGAATTCTCCGACACCAAAGAGAGAGCGTAAAAATACAAAATTATACATAATTCTCTTCAAGGTATAATAGGGTTGAACGAAATTACAGAATAACACATTAATTATTTAAGTTTCAAGTACACTAACACTGATATTTTTTAGAGAGATAAGTTAATATTAGTTAATTAAATCACTATATCCCACAACTCCAAATATTTCAGATATTTAAATAATTACGTAAATTAAAACGACCTAAGAGAGTAAAGACAGGGGAACATACCCGTTCATAGCAACGAATAGACTTACATTGTGTGAAAATAACGAGACGCTCGTACTAGTCTCATTACAATATGGACAAAACCAGAGTATCATTAAAATCAAATGACGTTGAATGGACAGCAGCTTTGATTGAAAATAGGAAGGCACCTCCTGAACACATAATCTACTACATACGGGAAGGCCATAACCAGAGAGAGAAGGTGTCCATCAACGGAGAGGTTCGCCATAGCCAAGAAGACACGTTATGGATGGAGAAAATAGCCGAGATTAAAAAATTCCAAACGAGTAACGTTGACCATATATTGACTGACGAACGAATAGAAAGACTGATACAAATTTATAATCGTTATAGACATGTATTCTCTGACACACCAGGCAAGGTGAAAAATGTTCAGTGCGAGATAAAATTCAACGATCAGACTGAATTTAAAATAAAATCGTACCCTATCGCATTTTCACTGAAGGAAGCAGTTCGTCTAGAGATACAACGCTTGATAGAAAATGACATAATCGAAATAAGCAACTCCCCGTACACCAATCCTATTGTAGCTGTACCAAAGAAAAATGGCGCAGTAAGGATTTGTCTGGACGCAAGGGAGATAAACAAAGCCATAATTAATGACAGGACGTCGCCTGGAGAAATCGACGAAATTTTAAAGAAATTTTATGGCACACGGTATATCAGTATATGGGACACAGTGTGTGGATATTGGCAGGTGGAGTTACACCCCAACAGCAGAAAATATACGGCCTTTATTTTTGAAGGGCGTAACTACCAATTTAAAAGGTTACCCTTCGGCCTGGTAAATTCTGTAGCAGTTTTCGTGAAATGTATGGACGAGATCTTAGGTCAAAATACACTACAATTTACTACAGTGTATGTAGATGATTTACTAATTACCTCAGATAATTGGGAGGAACACTGCAACCGGGTGGCACAGGTATTATGTAAATTAGAGGAAAATAATATAACACTAAAGCTGGAGAAATCCAAACTAATAGCAAATGAAGTGCAATTCTTGGGCTTTAACTTGTCTGAAACTGGCATAAATCCAGCACAAGAAAAGATGGAGGCGATACAGCGTTTCCCAGTACCAAAGAACAAGAAACAATGACAATCGTTTCTTGGTATTTGTAATTATTATAGGAAATTCCAACATAACTATTCAGAATTGACAGCTAAGTTTTCCCAACAATTATCATCAAAGGAGAAGTGGAGATGGGGACCTGAACAGGACACAACATTTGAATTAATAAAAGAGAAATTTCTTACAACTGTAATGTTGCATCATCGAAATTTTAACAAAAATTTTTATATCAACTGCGATGCAAGTGATGTAAGCCTTGGAACAATATTGTATCAAGAAGACCAGGAAGGCAACCATCAAGTGATCAGTTTTGCTAGCAGAACACTCAACAAGTGTGAACGCAACTATCACACTACTGAAAAAGAGCTTCTGAGTGTAGTGTTCGCTTGCGAGCAATTTAGAACGTATATTTTAGGATACCCAATCACAGTACGCACAGATCATAAGTCAATATCTTTCCTGAAGAACTGTAGATTAAAACATGGCAGACTGACGAGATGGACACTAACACTCCAAGAGTATAACATACATTGGGAATACGTCCCTGGTAAAAGCAACATAGCTGCAGACGTGTTGTCCAGAGTAAACATACTGGCCCAAACCTTTGAGGGAGAAAAAGAAACCATCGCCAAAGTTTACCATATTTTAAAAAGCAAATCTGAATTGGCAGACATATTATCTAACATACAAATTCATCAGCGAAATGATCCTAAAATTTTCCAGATAATACAAAGGTTGACAGAACACGATGAAGGAATTATGCAATATTACTGTATCCACAACAATATACTATTCACTAAAACCAAACAATCTAGTAGACAGTGGAAGGTTGTAATACCAAAGATTATCGAAAAAGAAATTACAGTTGACTACCATGTGCGCTATGGACACATAGGAGCATTAAAAGTAGTCAAGGCACTACATGAGCATGTTTATTTCAAAGACATGAACCGTAAAGTAAGAAAATATATACAGCATTGTCATTTATGTCAATTAGTTAAATGCAGCAATGAGAGGAGAGAAGGGGTAATGATACCCATTACATCGGCAGGAAAATTAGAGAAGGTATATTTGTGGACCATTTCCACGAAGTGGTGGCAGACGCCAATACAAATATATAGTGATAATCTTCGATCACCATACAAAATTCACTAAACTCTACGCCATAAACAGGGCAACAACCAACACAATTTTGGACATTATAATATCAAAATACATCCCAGAGATAGGAAGACCCCAGTCAGTAATAACAGACCACGGAACGCAATTTCGAGGCCGAAAATGGCGAGATACTCTAATCAACCAAGGTGTGAAAACATATAAAACATCAGTGTATCACCCTAACAGCAACCCTGCTGAGAGAGTTTTGAGAGAAGTAGGCAGGATTTTACGAACCTACTGCCACGCCCAACAAAGAAGATGGGAAGAATATTTATCCCCAGCTGAAGACTTCATTAACTTAGCTTGCCACCAGTCAACTGATGAAACGCCCTATATTGCTATGTTTGAGCAAAGACCACCCCGAGAAATTACAGAAATAATCAATTTTCCACCAGAAAGTGAATTTGAATTTAACAAAACCAAATTCTTCAACAATGCAGTCGAACGAGCTGACAAACTTAGGCTCAAATATCAAAAATCACAACCTAAGATCATAACATACGAGGTGGGAGACAAAGTGCTTTTAAAAAATCGAGAACTCCCAAGTACAATAGAAGGAATTACTAAAAAATTGTTACTGCTATACACAGGCCCATATACTGTTACCAAGGATAACATGAACAACACCTACGAAGTACAAGATCCTGTGACAAAAAAAATAAAAGGCAATTACAACCAAACTTCCATGAAACGGTATATTGAAAATTAAATAATGAAGAAAGAATGAAATATTGCGATGAAGACTATTTATTATTGATACTAAGTAAGAAGTGAAAATATATCTATAAGAATAAATGTTGACTATATTTTAATTTTGTAATATAACAATGTAATCCAAAGAAATTATGTAAAGGATGAAGAAAATTGTAATTACCCGTACTAAAAAGGAAGAAATAAACGAGACAGACACCCAAGATCTACGGCATGAATTAATATATCCAAGAGCCAAGTCAACCAGTAAAACACCAACTTACCCGTACTACAAGAGAAGAATTATACGAGACTGACGCACACCACCCATGGCATAAAGTATATGAAGCATATAACAATAATTTCCAAGAGCCAAGTCAACCAGTTATCAACATCTTACCCGTACTATTAATAAAAGGAAGAAATATACGAGACTGACACACAACAACCATGGCATATATAATATAAAATATAATTTCCAAGAGCCTAGTCAACCAGTTAATACCAACTTACCCGTACTAATAAAGAGGAGATGATGTACCAGATGATATACAGGACGAGCAATATAAGAAGTTGGAGGAATGAAAGCAAATGAATATTCTTGATATAGATAATAGATGATGCACAAACACGAGGCAAGACAATAGAAGAGAGCCTATACCAAATGAAATATAACCCAAGGAAGTGAATCATGAAAATGAAGAAGATTATGAAATGACGTTTAATGTAATACGAAGAGAAAAGATTAATTGATGACGAAGAAGAATGAAAAAATAACATATTAACGAAGATGATCATGAGAGTATACCAGTGATGAAATGTAGATAAACTATCCCTGTAAAATGTGAAGAATTTAGTTAAGTTGAATCAAGAAGAGAATATAATGATGTATAAACCGCAGATGCGTGAGTTGATCCCAAGGATATTTATTATTTGTCGAAAGAACGACCACTTTATATTTTGAATTAATTTGAGATGAATTGACTGATGAAATGTTCCAGCAATCATTTATATTATTGACAGAGATGATGTGATTCTGTATTTATTGATGTTAGTATTGCCAGCGGAGATGTATGCCAAAGTGAGCCACTCTGAACTGCCACAGCTAAAATTATGTTAGGGAATTAGGGAATTAAATAAACAAGGGAGATAGTTACATAGGAAGAAAATAATTATGATTCAAATAGAAGAAAGTGAAGGGATATATAAAAAAGCATAAGAGTCAACGTGGAAATGTACAACAATTGATGAATTCTTCAACAAGAATAAATATACGAATTCAAAATTAATCAATTCTTATAGGAAGGAATATGTAACGTACCAAATTGGCAGTTACATAAAGTAACTATCTAATACGTCGAATAAAAAGAGATCATGAAAATATTTCATCGAGCGTAAAAGAAGGAACGGGAGAATATAAATAAAGTGTGTATCTACGAACGAATATCATTCAAATTACCCAACGAAGGAGAAGGAAGAACAATAAGAATATCATCGAGTATAACAAGGAGAGAGAAAAATACCAACGAGCCAATATAATATGTTAGCATCCAGGCCCAATAGATCCAAAATAGTCAGGGGATATGACGAAAATAATTATTAAAATAAAAAGGAGACGAATCAAGTACAATCACAATGGTGATAAAACAAACGAATTTGTTTATTAGAGTGAAATAATATGGGACAATGATTACCATAACCACGAATGAAAATATGGAAGAGTATGACAATATTAAGGAACACGGATTATTACAAATAATGTGTAATCAAGGAGTACACCGACAGTGAGAAACAACTAACCAGAAGAAGAAAAGGAGAAGAAGAGGAAAAGAAATATACCATGAAGAACGAAGATTACAAGACATCGACATTCACAAGATATACAAGGAATTAGAATCAATATAGTGAACAGAAGAAGTATGATGATTAGTCAAATACCAATAACAGAGAAACCAGTGTTGAGCATAATTAGGTGATCACGAACAATGACAGTGAGTACTTAATATAAGCGTAACAACATGTGATATGATAACCATTTTACCCCAAGTAAACAGCACAAACAATACCAGTGAAAATGTTTATGACGGAGCAAAGTGATTAACCATTATAAGTGAAGGAATCCACGATTACCTAGTGTAATGCACAGACAATTATTGTAACAAGTTTAATCAAGATTGTAAAACCACATAGATAATTGTAAGACCACCAAAAAAAATATGAGACAGAACAGTAAATTAATTGTTCATAGGGATTAATAATAAAAGCTTTGTAAGCCCGAATATGAAATGTGCCTGAATGCCATAGCAAGACAGGACAAAGTGTAAATGAATACCAGCACAAGTAGTAGCAAATATGCTAGTTTATTATGTATAAACCAATCAATGTACCAAAAACTAGGTGCAACCCACCAAAATATGTAACATTATTAGACTAAGAATACCTGTGTTATTGTTGCAACAAATAGTGTAAGAATGTGTATAACTTAATAATAAACAATTGTAGTAAAATACCATAATGAGATGGAAATAGTTGAGTTAAATACTGCGTAAAAGTATGTAGAGCATTGTTGTCAGACAACTGACACATAACCTCACAAGAATTGAACCTATAACATAAAATCATGTACATTAGTTAAACCAAGCAATTATCCACAATTGTTTCAAACAGAAACTAGCTAAGAATATTAATGCAAACCAATGAATACCATATGTACTGAAGAACACAGCAATTGAATCAGATTGAATATAATATCATAAAGTTAAAAGGACAGAACCCCAATGTGACAAGAGAGTTAGTCAAAAAACATTATCAAAACTTATCAAAAGAATGTGACATTGTTACCAGTAGTTAGAGAAATGTCTAATACTGCTATGTAAACACTTCACAAATGTAATACTAGTAGTTTAATAATTAAAATATTATAAACTAACTAACTGCAATTGTAAAACCAGATGTAAATAAACACCATGCTATAACTTAGAGAGCTTTCAGATAACGAAACGTTGATGAATACATTGAACCAACAATGTACAACAATTGTACACTATTTTAATTACTAACATTATATCCCATGTGTACTAAAATAACTAAAAAAGTGATAAAATGGAAAGATGAGAACAGAAGGTATTTTGATCATACTATAAGTATATACAAAATAATATTTTTTAGCAGTATAAAGTATGAACAAATGTAAATAAATGTACATATTAGTGTTAGGATGTCAAACATATGTAGTAGAATAAGGAATGATGGCGTTATAAGTGAATATAAACAATCGAACACGGTTGGTAGAGACGCCATTAACAGATTTTGTTTAAACTATAAATATAAACATTTTATGTACTAACATTAAGGAGAAATGGACTCAGAATCTTTAGTAATAAGTATTACAGTGTAATTAAACGAAATATGGTGAAAAAGACTTATTTATGTTAAGAGTCACCATATTAGTTTTCAGGATGTCCAAGTGAATTAATAATGGACGGATTTAGTGCTTGTTTAGACTTAAAATAAAGCCACAAGTGTCCGCGATTTAATGCCACTATCCAAATGACGACATGACCAAAGATAAGAAACTTATGACCATTATACGTTTCTCAATCATTTTGAGTATCCATGCATACGTCATTTATAATCTCGAACCCACGCTTAGAGTTGTCAAAAATTAAAAGTTTTATTTGACCAAAGTGTTTTGGAGTTGAGAGTTTGACCTTTTGAACCAATCAAATAGCTTAAAATGACCAGACGAGAAAGAGGCGCTTTAGCGAAAAGTATCATTCGTTCTGCATCACTCACGGCGAGAGGTCTACGCCGAAAGTCATCAAAATAATTTTGAATGTGCGCGTCACCTACATTAGTATACAAACAAACATTAACCTGTACACAACACCACATTACCGAGTGTCCAGTGAATTAAGTGAACAGTGAATTAACACGACCAGTGTATAATAAGGGTCATGTTTTGTGAATATAATCAGGGAGTACAGTATTTTAATTATTCTAAAGAAAATTATAAAAGAAATAGTTCTCGTTGATGAACGAAAATTATTTGGACTACACTAGTCATAACGCTTGAGTGCGTTTAATAATCAATGATGGACAATTATCAGAATTTAATAAACTAGTTGTAGCACAATCCAAGGACAATAATTAATAAAAAATAATTATTTTATATTTTTAAAATAATTGAGAAAGGCGGAATTAAATTTAGATACCGCTCATCATTAAGCAATATAGTCGCTTACTTGTCTATAACTTTTGAGTTAATAAATAATTATTTTCTTGTGCAAATACTTTCACGTCTGATAATTACACATCAAACGATTTATAAATAAAATGTTTGTAACTATATCATTAAGGATTTTATAAACAACATTACTTATTCTAAATAATCACTTACGTGTTACTAGGAAACTAACCTAGAACCGAAGAATATATTTTTGTCACAAAGAAACAATTCTGTTCTTGAATGATTTTAATAAGATGAAAGCAATAATAAGAGTTTTTCTTTAGATTTTTTCTCTTCCCAGTACATGGTTTTGCTAATTAATGAATAAATAATAATAACATTTTTAACCGAGCAACGCTCAAAGCATGGTTCGACCTTAACTGCTATATACTCTTGCATAACGTACGATAGTACGATATTATCGGTTATGGTACCGAGTCTAATAATTTTAAATTTTTGTTCTTTTGTTATAATAATATATAAGTAAATACTATTATTCAAACTCACATCTTTTTATCTGGTATCATGTATCTTCAAAGAACTCACTAAATTGGTAATATAATTGACTAAAGTGAACCTAACCTCGTTCACAAAAAAAAAACGTTGTACCTTACAACAGTGTTACCAGCCTGGAGATACAGAGATCTAAATATTTGTTTAATTTTGTTATTGTTGTAAAAATATCCTTTTAATTGTTTTAAAACAGTTTACTGGATTTAATCAATGTCAATAAATCCTCAGTTTATTATCAGTGGAATCAGAGTTTTAATTTCTATGAAATAGAAGCAGTAATTTAAATTTTTTTTTGTAAACAGTTCTCTCACAAGGTGGCGGTAGTATTTGAATGACTGATACCATTCAACTTATCATTGAACGCTTGATTTATTTTATTGTTTATGTGCATTCTTTGTGATATTCAAAAGGAATATCTATGTATGTATATCAAGTGTGTTTACAGTAAAAGAAGTCGCCATCGAGAATAGTGAAGATATCCACGGATGGTAAGTGGGGAGGTTAACACAGTGAAGTGATAAATACTCTTTTAAACTACAAACCTTTAAACGTGAACATTAATTCTTATCTACATATACACGACTTGAGTATCTACACATACAGCATCAACACTAAAGTTGTTTTGTTACAATATTAATGACAGTAATATTTAGCTGGAGATTTTTTAACAGAAAAACATCATTTTCTGCGTTCTCTTTCTTCACTTCCCAAGTTCTTTAATTCATGGCGTTACGGTGCAATTTATGATTAACATTGCAAATTAATTATCTTGAATTGTTGAAATTATGGTCTAGTTTATGAAATGTAGTAGTAGTAGTAGTAGTAGTAGTAGTAGTAGTAGTAGTAGTAGTAGTAGTAGTAGTAGTAGTAGTAGTAGTAGTAGTAGTAGTAGTAGTAGTAGTAGTAGTAGTAGTAGTACAGACACAAATCATGCCGCCATAAATCTTGGCGCCAGTTACAAAAACCGGAATCTGAATAGAAACTTTATTATTGTAAATGAAATAATTATTAGAATAATTACCTGTATTGGTCTAATAATGAAGATCGAAACTTCCCTTTTAATAATGTTTCTAACTCAAAGTCTTATGCCTTCGTTTTCTTACAAGCCTTCCTTATTTTGATCTTGACTTACTATTTTTTGTATAAGCTATAGAAAAGAACATACTCTTTTCCTTTCTAAAACAAAACTTGTATTTTAGTTTCCTTTTATAATTTCTGGCTTGTGTTTTAAAATTATGAGACAAAATATGAACTTTTTATCGATTTACCCTAAACTTTATATTACATAAGATTAAGTAGAAACACGAATTCAATTTAAGGGAGATTAAATAAGTAATTTGACCATTTTACATTTAGTGCCGTGTGAAGCAGAATTATAAACAACTCGAGAGTACTTACTATCCTCCTACATGAGACAACGACCAATTCCATGAAATTATTAACTTACTACAGTACTTCAACAGTATTTTCGACGTAGACATGCACTCCAATTAGTCTATCAGTGGGTAGATTAACGTAAGTGCTGTAAACACAATATATTTTAATTTTCTTTTGCGTAATTTATTTCGTTGTTATACGTAGCTTTCTCTTACTATTCTGCTCTTAATTTTATCAAAAGACACCAATTTTCACAGAGAACGCTTTATAAAATATGTATAGTATACCGTACATTATAAACTCTGAACTACACGCATACAAAAACATGAGTTCGCAGAAGCACAGACGTATAACTGTAACATTTTGAGATGGAATATGAATGCTAATTTTCATCAAGGAAAATACTGAGTCTTAGTTGATCACGAAAGCTTTACATGCGGTAGCTTTAAAATCCAAAGCATACAGCAGTGTATGGAATTTATTGAGTTCATTCACGAATTGCGTATTTTGGTTCCTGCTTTAAGTAACAGACCAGGAAATTAATACATATCTGTTCTTTTACTAAAATAATTACGTTTAAACTTTGCAGTGCCTTGTTTAATAATACAAACACACCGGGCTCCCCCTCAATAAGCAAAAATCACCCAGCTTACCCTGTAAGATTGTAACAACTCATACAATCTTTGATAAATTAATGTGAATCTTTAAATAATTTTACATATTCTGATTTACATAACTGACACCCTAATCAGATAAAAAAATGAAAGTTTAACCAGTCGGCAATATACCAATTAATTAAAAAGTAATTATTAATAGTTGAGAATAAAGAATTTACTGGTAAACGATTATGAAAAATATATGTAACCCCTCCTTATTTTTATTTAGCTTTTTATAGAAATTTTTTTTTTTAAGGAGAGTCTACTAGATATTTAGAACTAGGCAGAAGGCCTAGCAGAAGCATAAAATATGCTGGGTCCAGTGAGACGGGACTTGCAATTAAAACTCTCTATTAAACAACAGTAACCACCTTTATTATTTCTGATGTGCCTTCATATAATTATAATTCATTTTCTGTGTATATACATATTAATCGCAATTTAAAATTTGCTAATATAATTCAACGTTTAATATATCATCTTTCAAAAACGTATTTTAATATCAAAATTCCCCAGAATAGTATCGCCACATAATATAGTAATATCTCTTAAATCTTAAAGCATATTTTGTACTTATATATATAATTAAAAAATATCACATAATATCCAAAATATCAACATCATATAAATTGTTTAAATCCCCTTTTATAACACTTGACATAAAAAACACATAATTGAACATAAATACACATATACACATACATCACAGATAAGATACAACATGTTCAACCTGGAAGACAGCCTGTATATTCTTATAAAACCCTTACATAACTGGGGAGAAAATCTGGACTAGTCATAATGACCCGAAACTACAATTATAAGTTTAAGCCGCCAGCACAGCTTGTACAATTTCATAGAATAATGCAAAAACCCCTTAACTCCATAAAATATAAAAGAATTTCAAAGAAACTGAATCGAGCATAAGAACTAGAAATTACAAATTTAAAGTGGAATGGCAGCCTATATAGTTTTATGAAATTATCAGACTTTGATATTATAAATATATAAAAATTTAAAGATTTACTGAACTGACTATAGCAGTAAAAAAGACAATAATAAAAATAAATTTAAGTATCATTACAGCCTGAATAAATTTATAGAATTGTAAAATCTTTTGTTTAAACCTTGTAAAAATATATAAAAAGAATTCACAGAAAATCTGAATTGACCCGGCCGCAGACAAGTGCCAGTGCCGGATCCAACATAAGATAACATGTCCGGTTCCAGCAGAGAACTGCCCCTACAGGTTACTGCCTCAGGTTAAAGAGTGAACATCATCCTAAAACCCATAAAAAAATTCCAACCCACTTTTAAATTATATATAATGATCCACCCACATACTTCCCTACAATACAGATTCCCCACAACTTTTACAACCCCCCATTCAACCCTACCGTAAAAGAAATAAAGTATAAAGAAAATTAATGATCGCCGGACACATGCCCCGGCCCTGGTCTACAATTATTCTGGGGCATAATTACATTCTGAGCACTATTCTAGAGAAAGTTTGTGACCGAAATTATGTCCAGCTGGACGTGAGCACAATTGAGAATAGAACTTGAGTTATTTTTGCTGGTTAATGTCACAACACATGGTGTCTGCTGCAGCGGCCTAGTGTATTTTAAAAAGCTTAAATTGCACCTTAGGTTAGTCGAGATAGTGTCCCGTGGGCACAGTGGTAGGCTGTACCGCAGCTCCTCACCTGGCGGCCAAGATCGAGAGTTCAGATGTTTTTACGGCATTGCGGCAGATGGATTGCGGCATTGCGACATGCGGAGAAGGTCACATTTCCAACTGTTTCGGGAACCCTGGACATTCATAATAATTACTTCACTGGCCCACAAACCATAACGCCATATGCCACAGCATACCAAACACACCAAGTTCATAACACCTATAACATTCTCTGACAGGCATAAGCATATAGCACCATGTGCTCACTCAGACAAATTTAGCAAGTTCCCCAGTTCCACAAAAATTACATAATATTTCCTATTTTACGCCCCTTTTCACATGTACAATTGAATTGATTATATTGATTATAAAATACAAGATATTAGGCTGTATTAGTGCTTAAAATGAATAGAATATTCAACAATGAACATGCATTTTTGGTCACACGCCACGTGGCAAAACTTCAAACTTTATCAACTTGCATCCACGTTAATTTAAACTAAATGTAATTCTTTTACGATAAAATGAACAATATATATTTAACCCACTTACCGGAGATCGCTTAGCGTTTACTTAATCATGAAGAATAGCAATTTACAACGATAAATAAACTCAACTCTGCCAGTGAGAAAGCTGTTGACGCCACCGCTGCTCAGGTCTGAACTGAATCGACCCGTACCTAACTCTCGCGTCGAAAACGTAATCACACAGCTCCGTCAACAGAGCGCGTGGGCGTTCAGTAAAATGGCTTATTGGCCATACAGTACGCTACACTTAACTACTGTAATGCATTAATTCAGCGATCCATAATATTAATATAATACAGCTTTATAGAAACGCCGGGTACTCAACCCGGCACATATATATATATTTTCTTTTTCAAGATTTTAAGTTTACAATTTCTTATGTTCCTTATAAAGCAATTTTTCATACGGTTATGTTATCACAGATTTTGAAAGGCCACAGATACCTACCCACTTTTAGACTTTTGTCCAATTAAATGATAGTTTTATGGACTCATAA
The DNA here is from genome assembly GCA_034769895.1 of Magicicada septendecula. NCBI lineage: Eukaryota > Metazoa > Arthropoda > Insecta > Hemiptera > Cicadidae > Magicicada > Magicicada septendecula. The sequence continues at coordinate 432,936,086 of CM068369.1, read as the reverse complement.
ATTGGATCATGTAACAATTACTCATTTTCTGCCTCAGAGAAAATAGTTTAGTATAGAAACAAAAGGAGATATCTGACGAAATCAGTGCATAGTAGTTACTACCAAATTGATATACTTAATCAAATCTTATCAGATCAATAACAAAAATAAAAAAATTAAGTGTTTCTATAAATGGTTGCATATAAAACAAAAAAAATATATAAAAGAAGAAAACTCAATGGCGAATATAAAAGAGCAAATTAAAAATGAAGTTGAACAGTTCATGAAAATACAACCAAAACAAATTTCTAAACAGACTTGGATCAGCCAGTGGTGTTTAGGTCATCAGTACATGACGCAACGGGAGTGATTCCAGCAAAACTAGTGGTTGAGCGGAAGTCTCGCATTCCTGGAAACGTGATGTTCGGATCACACGAGATTGAATTCGAAGAACCGGATAATTATCTTTCGCAAGGACGTCCACCTAGATCGCCTGGTCGAGTATTACTTGAGACACGGTTTGCCAGTTCGGGACGAACAGGCTTAAGGAGGAGGCAGTGTCACGACATTACAGAACAGTCAACGTGTTTGTCGAATGTTTCAGAAGAATCTCGCTCTAATGTGTGTGGCATACGTGATTTTCGAAGCATTCGTGAGACTTTTCTGGAAGACGCCACCCGCGCGGAATTTGTCAAGGCCGCAATTAATTACGTCTGAGTTTAGAGGTAAGGCGTAGTTTGGAATCTTCTGATCTTTGCGGGGATGTATAAATACAAGGCGGCAGCGGCCTTAGTTTTCAGTATTGTTGCGATATATTTACAGTGCGGTTCGAGTTATTATCGGGCGATATTACTGTTTACGTTCAAGTGGTTATTAGTGAAGTGTTTCGTTTTATAATCGGGTGGTATAATTGTAATACAATTTTGTTTAATATTAGTTAACATTTTATTGCGGGTGAACAATTTTTATTTGATTTGTTGTAAGAGACTGAGTTGTTAATTACGAACTGTTTAACTGTGAAAATTAAAACTCGTGATTAGTGAGACTTAATTGGTGTCTTGTACTTTGTTTTCCACTGTACCTACGACGATCAAGTAGACCGTCGTAACAATATTATATTGCATTGTTCCTTTTCTAGTTATCCAAATGTCTATCCATAAAGTAAAGCACTCATATACAACTCTTCATTTGTCTCTTCATATGTGTGTGTGTGGTTTTTGTGCGCCATAATCATTTTTTATATTTACCACTGATCAAGCGTGTTAATATTGAGAGAAGCAATTTCTGCTTCAGAAGATTCTGTCAAAAGACAAATGGGAGAAAAGGGATACTATCTGTATCTTCAGAAATAATTGAGGGAATATTATTTCTATCAGTTTCTAACGTTCTCGTAGTATCACTCCACACCTCTCCTTTATTAAATAAAATGCATAGGCATATTATGTAAAGGATTGTTTTATTGCTCTGGTCAAACTATCTGTTTATTAATATTTGCTTCCCATTATTACTAGAAAAAATGTTCATAATAGACGGAAGAAAAATATATTCTAATTTCCATTATATAAATAAGAATAAATGATGTACTACAAATTCCGGAATAAATCTGTAACCGTTCATTGTGTCAATACGGTTCAGACTTCTTGGTCCTTCATGAACTGATTTGACTAGGAAAATAACATAATTACCTCAGCCTATTTACACGAGTAGCTTAAGTATATCCAACTTAACCTCTTTCTTGTTTGGATGAGTAAAGCTGTTGTATTGACTAGAACGAACAATCATACGCAATCATGCGCATACATCAAAAATAAAAATTTTAATAAGAAAAGTAGGCGTATATTATTTAAGAAATAAAAAAGGAAGTAAGAAACATGAAATAAATAAGAAATGTTGGTAAATTATTTTTGAGTTTAAAATGATAATTTTAAGTAGTTTGAGACAATCCGAGCTGTGTCAAGAAAAATACCAATATTTTATAATAAAAACTGTACTAATGTAATTGCAATTTATTCCGGCTTACCTCTTTCAAAGTAGTCTCCTCTGCTCGCAATCCATCTTTCTCAACGTTTCTCATTTTGGATTGTTTCCAGTTTGGCTATTAGCACGAAGGTGTCGTATCGTATTTTTTCAATGTCATTTATAGTTGTAAACGACGTTCCTTGCAAGGCTACCTTCAGTTTTGCAACAAGAAACAGTCTTAGTACGTTGGGTGAGGCAGGACGATTGTCTGGTGTTTGGCCAGGTAATTACAGATAAGGAGTGACACATGAGCTGGCGTGTTGTCGTGGTTCACAACCAAGTATGTGTTTTCCACAGCTCAGGCCTCTTCCTACGCACAGCGTCCCTCAAACACCTTAAAACTTACACGTAGACACGTAGATCTCCTTGTCTGATTACGTAGAACGAATTGATGGCTTTTTGTGAAACTGATCCCATACGGGCAAAAATTGTTATAGACGGTACTGTCCTGGAACAAGTTAGCTGTTTTGAATACCTGGGCTAAAGTGTATCTTATAATGCAAGCAACGAAATGGTGAATAAGTTGTATAAGTTGAACCTTATGTGCGGGACCATCAGGCGAACCTTTAAGTCAGCAAATAAAGGAACACGCCTAAAATTCTACAAGGTGATGGCCCTTCCCACACTTCTTTACGGACCTGAGAATTGGACTTTAACGGAAGGTTAGTCTAGTCGCAGCCAAGCTGCTGAAATGAGATTTCTCAGGCACGTGGCAGGGTATACTCTCTATGATCATAGAAGAAACACAGGTATACGGCAGAAAATGAATATTATGAGTATACTCGACAGGATCGCCTATTATCAGCTGAATTGGTGGGAACATCTTTGCCAAATGGATGACTGCCGCATCCCCAAACAACTATGGACGGAGAGGTGTGGGACGTCCGAGGAAGCGCTGCAGTGACCAGCTGTAATATTTGCCTATTTGAGACCGGAACAAACCATTCTTGGTTTAAACCTTGAGGATGATGATGATGACTTGATAATTAACATAATTTAAGCATTTAAGCATCAGTAACAATATAAGTTAAACTTATGTCTGTATAATACGTAGGCCTGTACTATTAAAGGGTAGTATAGTTCTGACAAATATTTCTTACAGATGTCCGAGGGGCATGATTCCAGATAGCGCTACCGTTAGAAACATGGTGTTGTAGACATTTACCATCAAACACACATACACACAATATCTCCTCTCTCTCTCTCTCTCTCTCTCTCTCTCTATCTCTCTCTCTCTCTCTCTCTCTCTCTCTCCTAGGGAATAATGAGACAAGAACTTTATATTATCAGATAATTTGGATTCGATTGTACCAACTCATTGAAAATTGAACACAGATTAATTCGTAAACAGAGACTGTTGATAATCCACAAAAATTAAACATCTGTTTCTCTGAACTAAAAACATGCACATAACAGCTGATTTATTCAAAAAATAATGTAGCCTTTCGGTAATGAGTGGTTGGAAATTCTCCATATCAACGTCACCATCAATATTTCCCTGTGGTCACGTATGTCGCAAATGATTTGCTACTACTATTACTTTAGGTTATGCCCTCAGTAACTGTAACCGTTAGAACAGAAATTCTGAAAAATACAAGAGTAATATCTACAAACTGCAAATGGCGTTGCTAGAAGATTTGTATTTTATACATAAATAAGTAATTTTTTCCTCATTATACTTTTCAGTAAACAAGGTTAATCGAATTCGCCGATCGAATACTGTACGTTTTACTTTAAAAATTAAACATAATTCGTGCGGGCGAGATAAGAGATTACTCACGATTTGACTGGGACAATCAATACCGGATGTCTGTTGTGTGTTGTGTTGCGTACTCCTATAAAACACACGGCGACAGAACTCGTTGTTTCCTCTCTCTGTTGAATTCTGCATAATCGAACAACCTGTAAGCGGCCAGTCTTAATATGTGAAATGGAATTCTCGTGTAGTCGTGGCTGAGCAGTGATAAGCAAGTTTAAGCGCAGTGAAATAAATAGCTTACATTGGTTACTACTGCATGTGCTTATATATTTATATGGATATGCCTGAAGATGGATTACCTGAGGTCCAAAATTGTCTATTTGATTATTGTTTTTCGAGACTAAACACATTTTCAGACGTAGATGACTCCCAAACAAATAACATATTCTCTCTCTCTCTCTCTCTCTCTCTCTCTCTCTCTCTCTCTCTCTCTCTCTCTCTCTCTCTCTCTCTCTCTCTCTCTCTCTCTCTCTCTCTCTCTCTCTCTCACACACACACACACACACACACACACACGTGGGCCGGCGTTTAGTGGTGGTGGTGGTGGTGGTGGTGGTGGTGGTGGTGGTAGTAGTAGTAGTAGTAGTAGTAGTAGTAGTAGTAGTAGTAGTAGTAGTAGTAGTAGTAGTAGTAGTAGTAGTAGTAGTAGTAGTAGTAGTAGTAGTAGTTCCTCACTGATCACAGTTACTTTCGGGACAACTTATATCAGCGGTGGCATGAAGGGCTGCAACTGTGCCTACTGCGGGACTGGATCATGGTGGTGCTTTTCGTACGTTTTTTGTGTGTGATAAATGAGATCGACGTAAGCATAGGCTTGAGGAAATAGTTGGACACTTCACTTATGATAACAATGGAGGGGTGATATCAGAGGGTGAAGATCACTGGATTGCAGTTGCTACTTATATTGCAGTTGCAGTTGCTTCTTAAGTAGTCTTCCTTAAGCAGAAAAGTAAGGAAAAACACTTCGTTAAAAGGTAAAAATGTTAAAAGTGACATTTTGTTGCGTCCCCACTTTACTGCATCCGGTCATTCCATCGCGAATTAAATTCATACAGCTGATTAATCCCAGCGCGTTTCATAACGTGATAATTACTTTCGTCGGACATTGTCAGAAGAAGGAGACGACGAGGCCCGAAACGGAGCTCCCTTGAGCCTTCCATTGGAACTGAAAACAAACAAAAATAGTCGTTTCACTTTACCCCTGTAAACAGACCCGCCACTGCCAAGTCGAACATTGACATTTGTAAGGGTGGGGACACTTGCACCGGACGTTCCTCCATCACCAGTGTCTCATCAGTGCTAACAGAGTACATCGTGTGAAGCAATGTTGGCGTTTGATAAGAAATACTGTTTTAAAAATGAATCACCACCTCATATACCTTATTAATAAGGAAAATGTCTATTTTACGTCTCTTAAATGTTTAACATGGATCTGTATATGAGGAACGGATTGGTGAAATGCTACGTGTGGACAGCGAGTTATACATACATGAAATGAGTACTATGCATCGAGAGAGGAATATGATCAAGGTTTTGAAAGGTTGGTACGGTGCAAAATGGAAAGAATGAAATGTGTTGGCAGAGTAGATGTGAGATACTTCGGAACAGAATAAAGAAAAACATAGCTGAAAACAGAGAAAGACACACTAATGATTTTCCTTGAGGGCACATTAGAATCGAAAGTAGAATAGAAAGAAAGATATTAACGATGGCAGTTAAAGTTAGGAGAAGAGAATTAAGACAAACAAGTAACAGGTCTAGGACAAGAGCAACTGGAGTCAGACGTGGTGGAAAGTGGCACAAATTGTTAGATCAGAACACCAGGAAATGATGAATGAAATCCCCTCAGTCGGATTCTTGGTAAGTTGAATATTCTTTGTTTCTAATACTTAACAATCTTAGGTTGGTACATTGTGACGATATCTATTTAGTGTGTTAATAGATATGATGTAAAAAAGTTAAAACTTTATTTACACTTGTGGACGAATGTTTCCAAATTTTCAGAGTTTTTAGTTATAATGCCACGAATTTAGTTAATATCCTTACCGACCAAAGCAACTTTGAATTAACGCTGAACTGCCTAACCAATAAGCTGTACGTATTCTTTGCATCACGGCTTTCCTGTGAAATTTCTGACGAGAAGAACGGTAAAGATTTTGAGAACAATATAATTGATCACCACGAGAAATGACCACTATAGTCAGAATTAGGAAGCCAATGCAGACGATTAGTCGCCTCATTTCCTAAGAAGTAATGAGATGTAACATATCCTTGTGAACGTAACCTCAGATTCATATTATTACGTTCCACTACCCTTGGTGTGTAGCTAACAGCATGTACAGTAAAGTATATAGCGTTTAAATTTCACAGCGTACAAACACACACACACACACACACATGCCGCACTATATGTATATAGTTTAATTAAACTGGTTTTTCAGTTCAAAAAGTCGAGAGATACCGGTACGCAAGAAAATTAGTCCAAAAAGCAACAGACAAGGATGATAACGGAAAAAATTTGCCGTTGCCAGCCAAGTAATTACCTTTTCCTTAATATCACTAAAAATTACTAAATATTAAAGTGTATCTTTTCCTTATATTTGTACCGTTGTAAACTTAGTTGTGACTTGATAAACTCTAATTTTCTTTACTGCTTAATAATTAGAGAAACTTCCCCGTTTGCCCCTTTTAATGTTCCCATGTATCTCTTCTTCCGCGTTTATAATTTTAACAGTTCTGGGCAGTGTTGTCTCACTCGGCTAATTCACACGTTGTTTCAAGTTATGTTGTTCCGTTAAGTCATTATTTTTCTACACCCCCCTCCAATACAATCATAACCTCCCAATGTTTTTACTCCTTATTTTGTCTTTTCCTATGCGTCCTATGGCCACTTTAGAAATCTTATTTCACTGACTTTGTTTAATAAAGATACCAATTAAAGGTCACTTCATTATTTTCTATTGTACAGAGCTTTATAAAACTAACTGTAATTTAAATATCCAACAGGTTATGAAGCTAATTATAGTGTTTTCGCTTATTTAACTAGAGCCATAAATGCATTCATCAGATAACTTAGCAAAAGCAGTACTCAACAATAATAGTGAGACTAGACAGTAAAAAGTTAAGTACCGTTTAGGTTATCACAGGTTTGGTCTGGCCTTAGCACAATTAATCCTGTTTCTTAGTGATATGCAAATAATAGAAAATAAGATTCAGATTAATCAGAAAGTTGTGTTCAACAGCGGCTTTGCTTTTTGGCAAAGTTAGGACAATAACTTTCCTTAACGCGGTTAAACAATATTAAACTCGAATACGTTACGAAAATAACTCATTGTGCCTTAACGGTTGAGTAAATCTGTTAAAACATTTCGTGCGTTGAATAAGTTATGATGTTTCCGCGCTCTATACAATATTAGACACAAAGCTAACTTGTTTTTGGTTATCTTTGTCAGTGTCTTCAGTTTAATGATTTCTACGGTAAAATTTTGTTGATGCAATATAGACTATATTGTTACAGGTAGGCAGTAAACATTGTTTTTACAGCCATCGTCTTATCTGAGTACGATGGAAAACTAGGAAGTACCTCATACTTAACAATATCTTTCTGATTGCACGTACAGGGCCAGGTTGCAGGTTTCTTATATAGGCTATACCAATGAAACTAAACGGTTGTCTAGCTTAAGAGTATTATAGTTGAAGTTTATATAACTTAGAATTCCTGAAATTGACTAGAACTATCCGAATCATTTTCAAGAATAGTACCACCAAACAGGACAAAACATAACAGAGCTATAATGTTACTGCTAACAGTATATCAGCTATGTATTAATAAGATATACTGTCTTAACATATTTCCGTCAGGCTTTCTCATGTGTGACAATGTTACACATTTGCGAAGATGGTAAGGACATGAAAGAAACTAGAAATATACTATCACAGGACGTCCGTATAAAGGTGGAAGTATATGGTAAAAGTATGTAAAAAAATATTTAATGAGTAATATTTAAAGAGTAATAAAGAAGGAAGACATATGATATTGTAATAAAGATATTTGGTATTTTTTGGGGTGAAAACCTGAATGTTACAATCGTATAAGAACAGAGTTTATGAGTGGACGGCTAGGGGAAATCTCCAAGGAAAATGTTTAGACACAGCACTAATGTATACTATGAGTTCGCATGGATGTTAGAGACACAATGGAAAAAAACACTAGGAACACGGATTACTGAGCAACGCTTTAACAGGAAAAATATTTCCTTCCCCGAAGAAAGTGAGAAGACAATATTATAAAGTCGCAGAGCGAGAGAGTACTAAAAGAAGCGCAAGCCCTAACCATAAAAATATTGTGAAAAGGTGATTAAATTTGGAAACTGGGAAGCGTCGAAGGTTGTTTTAAAACTTACGTGTGTGTGTGTGTGTGAACACACATATATATTAGCTATAATAGGAGTTTTATGTAATCGACAGATAGATTTTCTACACACTAAATTTATGAAATCAATTGTTATTACATTTGTGCTGTACAAAACCTGCTAACGATTAAGTAAATGTTCAGAATATTAAAACGGACTTGTAAAGCGATCTCACGCTTTAATAAAGGTAATCAAAACATGACATTACGACACGACCAACACGGATGAGAAATTAACAGCAATTGTTTTAAAGCGAAATGGTAAACCCGTTCTAAAACTGTAATAATTACGAGTAAACTGTAACTGTAATAAACTGTTTGTTGAACGAGTTATTAATTTTTAGTTTCTTAGGCTGTAACATCTGTGGTATTCAAAAGTATGCAGAATAAAATTAATATACTGTAGACAGCATGCAGAAACGGGCTTAATTTTGGTCTTCTGTCTTTTTCCCATTGCGGATTTTGGAAAATATGTCCAATATGTTGGAAAAACAATAATGATGAATACCGTCAATACCGCGGGTATTGATTGTTTTAATATTTATCGATTTGATTTTTAATGGCTTGGTGTCTCACCAAGAGACGCCAAATACACCTGTCGAAAGTAGGCCTACACTTTTCTGTAGCCTAACGCCCCTATGTCGGCCTCTGGCTTCTTTCAGTTCCTTCCCCCATTCATCTCTGTCAACTATTGGCTTCCTCAAATTCATATAACTTACGTGCGTCCGTTGGGATTCTTTCCTTGCATGTTCTTCTTGATCGCACTCGTGGTATTTTTTTCTGTGTATTAGGAGTGGTGTCAAGATTATATCATTTTCAAATATCTGCCAAAGATTTGTTAAAATTTATAACTGCTGAAATCAGATTGTGTTATTACGTATGCGTATGCACAAAACTGTAGAGCAGGATACAAACATTTTACACATTGAGGTTGTAAAACAAGGTATATGAGCTTGTAGTTGTTATGAAAGAAATTATTCCTGTAATTATTAGTCTTCCCATGTACGGAATACTAAAGTATTTTTAAGCCTTTTTTTATTTGTCTATGTGAATAGTTTTTAAACAGATATTTAGCAAACAGTTAAAACTTTATAAAACCAACACGTTGAAACGCAGAAAACATGAACATAGTAGTCTGTTGCAAGTCAATGGAGAGAGCGGAAGGACACAAGGAAGGCAGATTTTGAACAGTAAAATAAAAAAAGTAGTCATCAATAAGCTGTGTAATTGACTAAACACCGGCTGTGAAAGCCTTAGGTACAGAAAGCTGTGTAATTACTAAATTCCCGCCGAGTAACTGATGACAGATGTTTATGATTTGTATGCACCAAAAATTGAGTTAGAAGAGTAAAACTAGATCACTTTACTCATGTTCTTTCTATACAGAAGTAAGTCTGACAGTTTATTCTCTGATTTAATGTTGCGTAAAATTTACGTAGCGGAACGAATTATTTTTGACAATGAGTGATATAAAATGTATAAACGGCCTTATAGTGATATGCATCTCTACTTAAACAATTTTAATATTCTTAAATTCGTAGTAACCGTCAATCAATGAATTTTTCCTTTGAAGGGTTTGTGTGGATCGGTCAAAAAATATAACACAAATTTTAACTTATTTGTGTCGACGTTTCGACAATGTTTATTGTCATCATCAGGACCTGTGTATGAACACAAAAGAAATGTCAAACAGAACAGAACAATTATTTGAGTGAACGTGTTTGTGTATGTGAGTGTGTGTGTGCGTGTTTGTGTGTGCGCGCTCGCGTGTGCGTGTGTATGCGTGTATCCTTGTATATGTCAAGGAGTTGAGATAGTTTGTTTTACATCATCAAATGTTTACTTTAAAGACAACGAGAAAATTAAAATATCACAGATCTTAATTTATACAGTATTACAATTTAAATTACTCATAATATAATGGTACTAACTCATGAGCCTGTTCTGTTGTGTTTGACATTTCTTTTGTATTCATACACCGGTCCTGATGACGACAATAAACATTGTCGAAACATCCACACAAATAAGTTAAAATTTGTGTTATTTTTTCACCGATCCTCACAAACCTTTCACAGGAAAAATTGTAATATTGTAAAATAATCTCCGCATTACCAATTTTAACGGAAGATTCTGCTTTTAAGTGTATAACAAAAAACACATATTTTTCGTTTATAGGTCTATGCGTTATGTGAAAGTACAATAAGTTAATAATATGATAATAATATTATTATTATTATTAATACAATTATTATTATTATTACATGCGCTGTACATAGTAGAAAATTTATAGAAACTGAACATATAGAAAAACGCGCTGCTATGTAACTCGTATATATACAACATGATGACGCAGAATATGAATGCTAATTCTCATCAACAAAATACTGGATCCTACCTGACCACAAAAGCTTGAGATTAAAGCTAGAATCACTCAGCAGTGTACTGAGTAAATATTTGAGTTTAGTATTTTGTTTACCACTTCAAGGAATGGCCAAGAAATTTACACAGGTTTGTTCGTTTACGCGGATGATTACACTCAAACTTTACAACAGAGTTACAGCTTGTTTGTACAACACACCAGGCTCTCCTCCAATATACGTAAGCAAGAAACACACAACGTAGTCTAATTTATTCACTCTTTGATAAATTATACTGTGAAACAGTAAGTAATTTCAAATATTCTGAAAGCCGGTAAGATAGAAACGATAAGTCTAAATATTTATCAATAAACAAATTAATTAACAGGAATTATCAATATTTGTCAATAAACAATGTACTGAAAACCAATAATGGAAGATATGATACAAATAAAATATATTTTCTTTTTACATTTTTTTATACGCCGTACAACACAATTTTCCATATGCTCTTATTCTCACTATTTTTGAAAGTAAAGTTTTCCAGGATATTCTTAACCACTATTAAACAAAAACAAGACGTACTCTCTAGAAGCATATGAGAAGCCTTTTAACTGATATTGTCTTGTAGGGCATCACAGAATGTCTACCGCCTGCGTAGTCATATCATATATAGGCTTACGAACTAGTTTGGCTGTTAATATGACTTTGTTTTAACTTTATTCCCTATATTTGTATATGCCGACAAGTTGATTACAATCCACAAACTGTAGATTACAAATGCTTAGTTGTGCAGCTGAACGACCAGCATTCAGCCCAATGCCCAGTGCCTCGACCGCATTGATTTAAAGAATCCGACATTGAAGTCTTCATTTGCATATTCAGACCTAGATTCTCTTTTGTAAAGAGGCTACTGGATGACTATAAAGTGGTTAATCCATTGTTTAAACCCAATGCCACTTGATGCCATTCACTATTGCTACCCTTCCCTGAAAGCAAAAGTATCAGGATATCTTCCTGTGACAATTATTGATGCAATATTTCATTGTATACTTCTGCTTTCAATAATCCTTATGAGGTAACTCGTCAGTTTACTGTCTTTATTGAAGCTTGCTATCTCCCCACCTCTAAAATTCTCTCCACTCCTTTTTTGTGATTCTAAGTAATTGTTCTACGCAAATGCGTGTGAAGTTTAGCTTAAATTCAGTAATCACTGTAAGTGCATTGTACCAAGTGATACTCTCACGGATAAACTGCTGCGAGTTACAGTCAAATCCACTCAAAGTGTAACATAACATTCTGCAGAAACGATTTTGGTTGTTCTGCGGCCTAATTTAGTAGCAGCATCATGTTAAAAAGTAAATAATTACCATGTTACAATTTTCTGTAAAGTACAGAATGAATAATTTTCACACAAAAAAATTGTAAGTATAAAATAATTATGCTGCCATAGGGATTTGTCTACTGAGTGCGAGTGAGTGCGAGCCTTTGTGGGAGAAGGGAGTAAAGAGAAATTACAGATCTTATTGTTTAAGGAATTTTGTAAGCAGCTGTATTCAAATATTCGGTTGAAAACTTCAAAACTAGGTTTATAAGATTCAACTGTTAACCTACAGATCTCTGTAAATCTTTAAAATATTACCAATAAAGATTATCTCTCATCACAGCCTATCAGTTGTCCAAAGGAAACGCAACACGCTGGAGGCCTACGTAGAATTCGCATTGAATAATTATTATAGCAAAATAATTTGTTTTACGAAAGCCTGTCCATCGGAACGTCAGTATTTATAAAAAATTGTACTCTTTGTTAGTTTGTATAAATGTAATGTTTGTGATTCAGCATACAATTTTTCTTTAGTCTTTATTATTAACGACACGTTAGTTTTCATAATCAGTACAAACTGCTAATTCTATAAAATATCCTTTACTATTCAAAATATTTTTGTTCCTAAATTTTTACTGAATAATGCATTCCCTGCTATCTTCAACCCTCTCTCTCTATCATCATTTCTTTCCCCCTTATTAATATATTTAATGTTTTCATATGTTTAATCGTATCGTAAATTTCGTGAAAACTGTTCTTTTGTGTTTTTGAGGCAAAAGGAGACAAAGGAAACTTTAGTTATGCGTGGATGCTCTGATTGATTCTGATTTTCCCGCTGACAGGTAACATTAAAAACAATTTTTTTTGAGTAGCTTATTTGAAAACTTTTTTGTTTTAGATATTTCAGGCAGATTTATTTACAATAATACATAGGCTACGTCTAACAGTGCATTCACATATCTATATATAATTACAAAAATATGTTTATGGACTGTTCATTTTCCAGCCATATTCCTTCTTATAAATACAACTCTTTTAAATTAACAAATAACAATTTTGGTGTATAATATTTTAACACAATCTATTTTATTGTGCTAATCATCCCTTTGATTAATTCATTATTATAGGATGTTTTACTACCCTTGTACTCATAACTTAGGTTTCTTACTGGTTAACATTATTGAATTAGTGGTCTATCAACCTATTGTTTGTTGTTTTGGGTTTTTTACCTTTGTCTATTTCTTTCTTAAAATTATTAACTGTTTATATTAATTACTTCTAACACTTGCACTGTTTGTCACTTTGACTTCCTACCTATCTCTCACTCTTGGTTTTTATGATATTTGTAAACATACATTTATAGTTATTCTTAAGACATTTTATGTTTTACATTCTTACCAGAGTAAGGCTATTAACATCATACCTTATCTATTATTAATTGATTCACATTTCTTATTATGGTTAGTGTACTTTCTTTTCTATTATTTTATTCGTTGTTAGTTATTAGATATGCTTTACTTATATGTACTTTTTATTATTAGTTTGTCTCTTCTTATTTTATTGTCTTTATCTGGTCAATCACTGGCTGGGGTATGTTTCAACCTACTCAGTTACCAAATCTGTTGGGTTATTGTGGTTAAATCGTAATGTATCGTTGTTTTCCCAGTTTTGCTTCGTTGCTTGCTACTTTTATTTTATTAGAGGTTACTTTTCTTATTATCTTCATACGTTTAATCGTATAATTATGTTAAATACCTATTCCTTTATCTCTGATTCATCCCTTTTAATTTATAGTGTTAATCATTTAGTATTTTATTTTTCTCATGTTGCTTCATAAATTCATGTTGAAGATATGTACCCTTACAATATGCAATGCTTATAACACAGTAACACTTTAAATAATAGACCTAACGTTTTTGAGTGAACGGGTACTTGTTAAACAATAAAATGATTTAAAATTGGTACACTTCTTTTTCTTCATATCGTGGTATATCAATGTCATCGTATAATCAAAACATCGAAAATGTAGTGTAGGTACGGTTATTGGGAGAGTACCAATGTTGCTACGATTTCTTCTTCTTCGTATGGTTTCTACAATAAATAAAATGCTTTCTTTAGTTTCAAATATTTGAATTAACAATTTTGTGCTTTCTTCATGATATAGGTTATTTCTGTAAAGAAGCTTTTCAAAAAATGTGTCTGCTGATGTTTTTTTTTAGAAATTAAACAACGTTATAGAAAAAAAATTGAACGTTAAAATGGAATATTAACCTATGGAAATAGTGTTCGGTGTTAATATAGAATGTTTCAAATTAACCTGTGATATTTACAATAAATATGTTGTAAATGATATTTACAATTTCGAATTAACGTGTAGTATAACGTTTACAGTGGATATTGAAATCAGACTGTCTGCCTTAATAAAGTGTATTAAGATAATATTAATAAATTTTTCCTTGGATAAAATAAGTTAAAAAATGTGTGTAATGTCTGGGAATACGTAGCAGATTAGATTTAGTGTTACCATGGCAACGAATTTGTTATGAATGGAGTTAAGAAAATTAAATCTTCAATTATTGCGGTGTTATATCTGAAAGCAATGTTAAAATATCGGTATGGAGAACCATACATGACTTCCATGTTCTAAGATTTATATTTAAAATCATTTTCGAAATGAAATATTACTATAGAAACTACTTCTTTCTACTTACTGCTTCAGCCTTAACCACAGTACTGTGGTCACTAACGTATACCACCTCACGTTATCGCACTCGATTTTCACTGATGATGGAAGTCGATGGCATTACCGAAACGTCTGGTTTTGTAGACTACGGCCAAACATCCCGGGAAGGAATTTTAACAAAAACTACTTCTTTGTTGCCGATAACGTTGTACAATATATATAAAAAATTGCATAAAATTAATGGCTTGTATAAGTTAATGTTTGATCTCCATTAAGTAGTGCTCAAGTTTCCAAAGTTTTAATATTATGATGTCCGTAATTAAAACATCAGAGCAGGTTTAGTGTGTATGAGGGTACACCGTGGACAAAAATTTTCAACATTTCCTATTGAGCGTTGCTACAGTGTTCCTAGTTGCAGCGTTCCTATCAAGCTGCGAATCTGCAGTGTATGTTTCACAGAACAAACACGCGAAAAAGAAGGAGCGCTCCGAAGTCACTCATGGACCCTCAGCATCTTGCAGAGGGTTCATTCCCTAAAGACGAAAAGTCTGTCTATGAATCGTTCTTCTGTAAACACGTGCAGTTACACTGTGCCCAGCGATCCACAGGAAGCAAATCGCTATCCACGCTGGTCACTTTTTCGGCTTGTACGCGTTATGTGGGTATGGGTTTCGGCACTTAACCATTTAAAAAGCGTGCAAATGTAAGAAGATAAACATGAATGAGGCCAGAAATAACGCGAATTGTGTGTGTGTGTGTGTGTGTGTGTGTGTGTGTGTGTGTGTGTGTGTGTGTGTGTGTGTGTGTTCCCTGCCTTTTTATTGCGGTAGTCATAATAATAAAATGGAAACGTAAACATTACATAACTGAGATATGCTTGCCTGATTATTTTATACATGTATATGTGTACTCATACATAATTTACATTAAAATGAAAAAATTATAATTTTATTGCCTGGCAACAAAATTATTTTATTTTTAACAATTACCATTGTTTCGAAAGGTTTAAATGAATTTTCAAGTACTTTACTGTTGTTAAAATGTAAAAGGTTGCAGGTAAACTACCCCTTTCCCTTAACCGATCTTTACCAAAATCGAAAGTCCTTGCGATCTCTACAATTCAGGGACGTATGCAAAAAATTATTTGATTATGTTTGAATTTGCGGCTGTTATCGTTTGCCAAACAAACAAAATTACCCTTGATAAAAAAAAACCGTTGCAGGTAAACTACCCCTTTCCCTCAACCGATTTTCACCAAAAACAATAGGTCGCCCTGAGATAATTAATATTTTTATTTAAAACGTTAACAAAAGCATTGTTTTGGTCTGGAAGAAAGACTAAACGTTTGGCTACTGCTGCCAACTGGTAAAAGAAGACTTATAGTTTTCGCTACAATTGCAATTATCCTGTTTAAATTTATTAAAACAGTCAACCAGTGTTTTTCCGAATAAAGGATTCCACAAGGATATATGTTTGATAGTATTTGTGTGTCGTTATTATTGCTGTTACATCTAGTAAATAGAATTCACAGATTGCAGCGGACCCGACAGTTGGCATCGTTGAGTGACGTCACGGAAAAGAAGCAGCATAGTGGGAGTAAGCGGCAATTTACAAAATTATTCGCCGTTCAACATAACACATTTATAATTACACATCGACGACTCCAGTGCGAGTTTGTCGCTACATTATTTATATATATTACAAGTTGACACTTCCAACTGGTGGTGTAATTCAAGTGCACACGACATAAATATAAGTAACCTATTCATAATAACATTGTACGTAACGAAAAATCTGATTACCAATAGACGAACCTGAAGTGAGGCTACATACATTACGTTTCAAATTAGATTCAATCATCATTATACGATTAATAAATGGTTACAATATGCATCTCTTATTTATGACATATTAATTACTTTAAAAAAATTACTATTTACTTTCAAAATTAATTTAAATATCTTCGTTAAATTATCATTTCAAATATATACTTTCATAAATTCAAATATTACTGTAAATTACTATACAATTAACAGTTAAATTTAAAAATTATTAATTTCACTTTTTGAAATTATATTGTCTTCCTTTTACATTGTTTTATTGTCTTTAATTGAGTCTTTTGTTTTTGATAAGTACATGGATTTATTTCACCTTAATCGTGGTGGTAATTTCTCAGCGTATCCTCTTCTGGTCCTGAGTCCTTGATCCTGGTTGATCCTCCGTAGTCGGTGTAGTCCTGGAGTCCGCTCCCCATCCTCCGGATCCTCTCGGTAGTCTGGTGACTCGTAAGGTACGGCTGGAATATATGCCATGTAGTTGCATGCTCCCTCGTCTCCATTAATAGCCTCTGGCTGCAGCGGTAATCTCACGAAAGTGATGAAGTCGTCGGGCATAGCCTCCGACTGCCGCTGTGGTTGAACGAGAAAGAGGAAAAGGCTGGTGTGTCTCGCGTATTTATACTCTTGGTCGCAAAAATCATGTCTCGACAATTGTCTGCATGAATCAGTCTGTCGTAGCGTCCATTTATAAACACGATTATTTACACACTTATTTCACTGGTCTTCGCAACATGCGAAGTCTTTTGCAAATTACCCGATATTCATCTGGTCGGTAATTTTTATATGTACAACTGTGTCTTAACCGCTTTTCTCTATCTTAATTATTATAGGTTTTATTTACATTTATTTGCACTGTATTTACAGTTTTTATTGTTTTTGCCCAATCTTTTGTAGACGCGTGCGTCTTTATATTATTCACACTGTGGCGTATTTTGTTTTGTGATATTTTACACACACTTATCACAATTTAAATAATTTATTTATTGATTAACGTTTATTTAGGGGTGACGCTTTGCAGGAATTAACTGGCCGCACTCACACACATAAGATACACGTGTACACAGACGCAGCTGTGTGTGGCGTGACTTTCCTGTTCAAGCAGGCAAATTCGTTGTTCCCCTTTACAGCTTCCTATCTGAATTATAATACTACTGACAATATTGATTATTTATTTTAATTTACATAAATTATCTTAACTAATTGTGCAATGCACGGTACCATACACATACTTACTGTTGCAATGTATATATAAAATTTTGTAGAAAAAAATAAGACATGAGTTATAAAACTAGAAAAATCTTTAAAACGGGGAAAATGTTTAAAATACTAGTAGCTAATAATAAGTTGGTAACAAAACATGTAGAACTATACAGCATATACATACTTTTACTTATTAGGCAGTGAGGTATTTCACATAACGGCTATAGTATGGAGTAATACTTCAGGGAAACGGTCATTGATAATTATCATCTTAAATCTTTCTTTCGAAATCTGCGTGAATTCAGATTTTTAGCCAGTATACAGTATATAAGTTATATACTGTCTGTATCGAGTTGAGTAGGATATTTGGAGCAATGTTTGGATGATGGGATGTTCTGAAGGTACGATGAGTCTATACAGTAGAGGTTGTTACACAAACTGGTATATCGGTCTCGCCCTCGGTATACGGTTTCGCTTCCGTCTTTTCATCGACCTAGAAACCCGTCATCCAGTAGTTCTGGATGTACTTAATAGTACTTAATAAATGATGGGACTTTTCGGGTAATACCACAATGTACACTGCAGCCGGCGGGGTAAGTACTGACAAGTTCCGTGTTTAATCGGTCAGTACTCGAGCAGAATTAAACGAAACGGACCGCGATGTTGCGTGTGACAGTGTAAAAGTGGGCTGTACTGGTTGCTGCTTTGAGTTTGCCCTGTTCCTATGACAACCAGCCAAGCGTTGATTAGTTTCAAAATATTACTCGTAAAAAAAAAACTCCTTCACGTGTTATGCAAATATTAGAAAGTTAATCGACAAAAACTGAAAAAAAACTGCTTGATTTTTACATTAATATTCATTAAAAAAAAATTGAAGCTACTGCTAGTGTACAATTGTCGTAAATTATGAATACTTGTTCAGATTTTTTACGTAAAAGTAATATTTTGTTAAAAGTGGAAGTAAACAATTTGTAGGAATATAGTAGTTAAGGAATTAAGATATCACCAATTGCAACGCGACGCTGATTTAGAGGACTCAGTGGAATGATTGAAACTGAAAATAGTAAGATAATAAATTTTATCGCCTTTAAAATGACGAGTTTAATAGATTAAATTAATAACCACGTATGATGATTATTTTTCATTTAAATTCAAATTTCCAGACAAATATTTTGAAAAGTGTTCATAATAATTTTGGAACTTGATTGTGGAATCTGACCTTAGTATTTCAAAAGCTTTAAAACATTTGGATCGTCTTAATAATTTATCGCTTTTTAAATTATTTGGAACATAATGATCTATGATTGAATATCAAACTGTATGGTTCTACGAATATCACTTTCGAAGAACTTTTTTGTAATAATTTTATATTTTTAAATGACTACATAATAAGTGCTTATTTATTAACCTTATGCAACTAGTATTTGTCTTTTTATTCAATTATCTGAGTTTTTTTTAATAAAATTTGACTCTGGTCATACCTAGTACACTTTAGGGATGAGTTTGTGTAGTTATCTTTATTTTTATTATATGCCGTAGCTTATTATAGACAATGCTCTTCAACAGACCTTTATACATAGTACTATGCTATACTATTTTGTACCTCGTACACCACAGATTTCATACTATTTCTCTATTTCCAGTGAACTCTTAAGGAGTTTTCCGTTTCCAACAGATTCGCACATCCTGACTCAGGGATCCTGACTCCTGGCTTAGGGTTCATGACACTTAGGCCTACATTATATTTGATTGTAATATTACTTAAACTTAATACAACTTGTATATAAACCTTGGAAAATGGAACTTGGGATTCAAAAGCCTTAATTAAATACGTAGTTTCCTATGAACTAATTTACTTATGTAACGTATGGTTACAGGTTCTGTACTATCACATGCCTTACAAAATTGGAATATTTGTATCTCAGAGGCTCCAGATTCTAGTTTCAGAATGGAAAAAATTTAACAAATTTTTTTAAATTAGTTTAAGGTATTGAACTTTTTGTTTGATTGGAATTTACTATATTCGCTGTCTCAATGACAAAACGAGTGTTTCCTTTCAAATGTTCGCTTTTAGTGAACTCTAGTAGTTTATCATTGTAAACGTTTTCATGGAAAGCCTTAGATGAAGAAAAATTTATGCAGCCAGAAATAACTAGAAATCTAACTAATGTATAGAAATTTTCCCTTTTACCCTAATAAAGTATTTTCAATGTGACAGTTTATTTAAATTCAAAATAATATGACGACTCTTCGTTTATAAAAGCTTTACGTGCAGAGAAACGTATTCAACGTTTCTCTATTTCCAATGGCTTTTATCCAACTTTAATAAATTTATTTTAATGAATTTAGCCAGTTCTGTCAAACCTTTGTGGTCATATTCAATAAGAAGCTTTCAGTATAACAAGTTATGATTCAAAGTCTAGGGCGAGACAGATAGAAAAGAGAAATGACTAACAAGTAGAGAAAGAATAAAAAGAATAAAGAAAGAAGGCAGACAGATAGATAGAGATAGAGAGAGAGAGAGAGAGAGAGAGAGAGAGAGAGAGAGAGAGAGAGAGAGAGTGAGTGCGATAGTGGGGGGGGGTCTTGTTCCAACATGCCGCGCTCAAACTCATCCTTTTGATAATATTTTTTCGACTGATATAGTTTATCTGTTTACAATACAGTCTACATTGCAAACACACACGCCCGCACGCGTACAGTTTACTTACAAATCACATTTTGTATGTTATTCTTAATTTTTTTAAATCACATTGTTAAATAAATTAAACTGACAAAATGCGGCAAATTAGTCACATAGCATAAGACTGTGTGGGGAACAATAACGCTCCGTAACTAATAACCATACAACGAAAAAGTCACCCAAATTATTCTTCCTGTGAAATTACTACACCATGCATGGAATCGTCGAATTAAATGTCTTCAATATTCACACTAGAGCACTTTAGAAGAACAAATTACAACATCTGACAAGAAATAGTTATTAACAGAGGAGACCCAATTAACTTCTCTGCCTTATAGAAGCATAAAACATAAATTAGGTTTTTGAATAAAAGTTAAATAAAAATTCAGAAATTTTTAAAATTGATTTTTATTATTAGCTTTTCGGTGTGAAAAAATAAAAAAGTGACAAACAATTTTAGGTAAAACGCTATAGCAACTGCACTTGGGTTAGAATAGATTCGACAAGCCGGCAAATTAAAAGTAGAATCTACGTCAAATTCGTGTTAATTTATTATAGAAAGATTATTGTACGATAATGCTGTTGTAGCTAATCATCAATACGTAACTTGATTAGAACGTATTTAACATACGTGTGAAATTTAAAGAATCGTAAGAAAGCTACTTTCTTATTGAAGCTACTATAT
The DNA here is from genome assembly GCA_034769895.1 of Magicicada septendecula. Classification (NCBI taxonomy): domain Eukaryota; kingdom Metazoa; phylum Arthropoda; class Insecta; order Hemiptera; family Cicadidae; genus Magicicada; species Magicicada septendecula. The sequence continues at coordinate 432,915,148 of CM068369.1, read as the reverse complement.
TTTCTATGCGGAAAAAGAGTATACAGAAAACCATAAAATGTAAATACAACATACTTCTTGTTAGTGACGTAATTAGAAGCTGCCCCTGGGTGAAGAATGAGACTAGATTCTGGGAGAGTGCGATGAGACTAGCTTAAAGGTTAGACTCCTCGTTTTCCTCAGAACAAATGAGAATTCAAGATTGTGCTCATCCTATAATTATTAATCAGTTATTTATAAGACTTATTCTAACACACGCACCTGGCTTAGTAATACGCCTACGTTAAGTAATTATGGAATTAAACTAAAAGTTTTTGTGGGTCTGGGGGGGGGCTTGATCCCGGTGATCCCCCACCCAGAAGTTACGCCACTGCTCCTTGTTGTACTGCGAAACTGTTTACCAAAAGCAGGTCGTCAGCTTGCTTGAGATATATAGTAAATAAAGTGTAACTCTTTATGTATGTCATATATCGAATCTTCATGTGTTATATAAATTATACGTATATAAATACAAATAAAGTTTTTCTTTGGATATTTGTTTCTACAGTCTGAGTCATCATGAGGGCGGAAAAGCGCGCTTTGATGCACAGCACAGGTTCAGTATGCTGTGCTGGATTTTATCCTGAACCTCAAGATTACTATGATTAAACGTCATACTCAATGGTCTATTAAATTGCTTAAATCATAAATTATTGTTATGTTAAAATTATCCGTAAATTTTTTTTTTTTATTAATCCTACAATATATTAACGCTAACCCTTAAAACAATTATTTTTTTGTATTGACATAATATATGAATAATATATTGATATAAATAATAATATAAATATCAATATAATATATTGATATTATATATTACAACGTTATTCTTAGACACTTACTCTTGCACATATGCTCTTACTCATTTGTGCGCACTTACCCACGTCTCGAAGGTATACTCTTCTTCTGCAGTATTTACCTTGATGTTCCCCGGCTGGGTTGCAGGCTTTGGTAGTTGATTGAGTGTGGATAAGCACGTGACTATCGTTATACAATTTTAATAAAAGTAAAGAGTACAGAGGATTTAGTATTGGTTGTGAAATTAGTACGACTGTGTTAGTAAAATCATATTCATTTGGTTTATTATTTAAGAAATTCAAATTATCATATTATTTATTATTTTGTGTGGGTTAATTACTATTTGAACCCTTATATTCGATACGAATATAATATAATTATAACGTGTTTAAAATCTTATTTTTTATATTCTGAGACATATTATACACAAACATAAGACATATATGGACCTGGAATATTTACACAGACATATAATACATAACACATATATTATTATAATACGTGATTAACACGTAAAAAATTGAATATTCATCTTGTCTTAGCAAGTGTGGTTTTTATTATATACCACTTAATAAAAAATTTAATTAATTAAGCATTTATTAAAAATACTAATAGAGACCATTCTATTCCTTTAATTAATTATATTACTAATGTCACAATTAATTAAACAATCTTCAATTTAAGTAACTCTCGTACTTGAATTTAATTATCTAATAAAATATAATAAAATATGGTTCTATACTGACCATTTATTTATGAGATTAATAAATATATATTCTCTGTTATCAATTATCCTTTGAACATTTATTGATTATTCATTATGAAAAATAAAAATATAATAATGTTTATGTAAACTTGTATATGGAATCTAGAACCTTCTTTTGATAGACCTCAGGATCATTTATAATATTAAATAAATGTCTGACTTCATCTGCATATTTCTGCAACCATTTAACTGTGTCGTTACCGTCATCCGTACTCTCGAGTTTGGATCCTCTTCGGTATCACCTTCTCTGTCTCTGCGTCGTTGAAATTACTCTCACCGTCTACTGGATGCTGAGTTCTGACGTGGACCTCTGGTCGTGATGATTTACGGCTGGATGTAGCTGCATGTGGCTGTCCCTGCGTCCTCTAGTATGTTGCTCTGGTTCCTCTCCTCTTCTTGTCTTGTCTCTCGTGGATGTCTCGAAGTTCTACGTGGACTTCTTGAAGTTCATCGACGTTACAACTCCTCGTAGATTACGATATTATAGTCTTTTAAAATAAATCGTGTTTCACTACTACTTTCACCGACGTACTGCCGGTTCCAACGCACTTCAAGTTATGTAATACAGTTTAAAAACATTACTTGACTTTGTAAAATTCGGGGTTGCGAGATGCGTGGATTTCACGTAGATGTCTGTTAATGATCTGAGAAAACGTGTGTCACTCGCTAGGGTTTTATACTGCTGCCGTCGTTCCATATCTGTTGGAAACTGTTTGGACAAAATTAAACAGGTCCGCGTGTCGATTTAATTGCTAATTACAACCTATGCGTATGAAGCGCACACTTTTTTGTAAATATTATTTCATAAATCGTTAGGTACATTATTAAAATTTATTTATGCAAATTATGAACCTTAAGGTTTGTAAACTATGGAAGTTATGGCAAATTTCACACGGTGGCTGAACGGTTCCCACGATCATTGACCACTTAGTCTTTAATTGTAGCGCCAGGCGCCAGTTTTATTTTTAAATATGTCTCTGATTCGTGTGACTTCTGGTTTTCTTTCAGTACTTAAAAAACTGTGTAAAATTTTCCACACTCGTATGCATAATTCAACTTGTTTTTCAATTTACACACTACCACTAACACACACACGCAGACTGATACACACGCGGCGGCCTGTCGCTATGACGTCACCCTTGCCGGTTGCGCGTCTCTTTCTCCCCTTCGCTGCGTTTAAAAACCAACTATGCTTTTAATTCCATATGCAGGCTCACTTACAAATATTTATTTATTTAAAATTAATTACTATGTTTATTTCTTTTATTATCTCTTATACCTAACGCTTAATTATTACATTATTTTTGTATTTACATCTTATACATCTCATACGTGCGTTCGTATGTTATCATACCTCAGTCAGGGGTTGATACATAGACTTATGCTAAACGTATCATTGCAATATATATATATATATATATATATTTGTAGCGTATCAAATAAATATTGGATAGATAGGTAATAATATAATAATAATAATATAATTCATAGTCTATATCTGGAGGTAAAAAATGTATTATTTATACTTTTGTCTTATTAAGTTTTCAAACAAAAATTTATTTAATTTTCAAGCCTTTTAAATACAAAGTTTAATGATTCATTTTTTTCAACTGTGGGTTTACTTGGGTGTAGAATTCCACAGTAACGTCGAGGTCCGTCGATCAACTCTTGATTATCAGATGCCCGTTGACCTTGGCGTAGCTGACACTCGCGTTTCACACACACGCCCGCGATTATCTGTCAGTTATTGTTTATTAATTAACCTCAGGGTTTTTCGTATACGAGTAATTTAATATTTATCTTTATTTTGCGTACACAATCTGGACTGTTAACGTGTGCTCGCGTCAATCAGTAATACCCGTTGGATATTGCTGTCGAAAGCGGAAAATTTTGCAGTCGCGCGGAAAGCTTTTATATTGATCTATTTTAAATCTTGTTATTATTTGAGCTACTCTAGATATCGTATACGGGACACTCGTATCGTATATCTAAGTTCTACGTCATTTATAAAATATATACGTCCTAAAATAAAACTATTGAAATCTTAGATACGTCATAGATTTTCATTATGGCAGAATTACTTCAAGTTAAAACTATGTCCATGTCTGCAAAGGCCTGTCTAGATTTAATCTACAATTTGTATTACACTCTTGCAGATAACGAGTTTAAAAAAGAGTTAATTTCATTTTAAAAAAGCATATTAAAATTATAGTTTTGTAGTATTAAATACATGGAAAATGTAGGATTCAATACGGTGCATACTCTGTCCAAGTTTTATGAAGAAATGTTAATTATTAACGAAGTTATTCAATAAAATGTGGATAACACGCGCACTCGCTCACTCGCGCACTAACATTTCACTGGACATGATAGAGTATACAATTATGGGTATTTCGACATAACTCACTTTTTTACGCATATCTTAATTCTAAACTTACGTCTAATTAACAAAAAAAAGAATAAAATCAATTTACAACTTGTCTATGATCGTCAGAGAATGTGTTACAACACTAACATCCAGTACTGATGGGTTTCATTTCCCGGTTCCGTTGCAATATGTAAATATAGATCTCTGAAAAATTATACAAAATCATGCACAAGAAATACAAAAACACGTTCATATGCATACGCGTATCTACGATCATCCAGACATGTGTGCAAACGTAAACACTGTATTATGAATACATATTCGATGTCATGAGAAGTTATTGAATGCGTTTTATTACTTAAAAAAATAACCGCATACGATAAGAAAGGCTTAGTACTTAGTACTTCTTATTAAACTACTACTGTTAAGACCAGCATGAAGAAACTATAAAGTAAAGGACAAGGAACTGGGGGAGATATTAAGAGAGAGAAGAATTAACAGAGAAGCAGTAAGTTTGTTGTTTTATTTTACTGACATAATTTTTGTATTGTATATCTGCGAAATGATGTCAGTAAGAATACTGTCAAAACAGTGTAAAATTAAAGAAAAATATATAGTCTTATGAAAAATAAAACATATTATTTATTATTAATAACTATAAACAAGAATTTTGTGAGAAAATTTGAATATCCAAAAAATTATACAAAATCGTGCACAACAAGTATAAATACACATTCACATGCACACGCGCATGCACAAGCATCCAGACTGTATAAACACTGTTGTGAATAATAATATAATGTCAACAAAATGTTTAAATGCGTTTAATTACTTGAAAAAAATAACTGCATACCATAAGAAATGTTTAGGAGTCTAACTTATTATTCATATGCTCTTGTTTAGTCCAGCCTGAAGATATTATAAACGAAAGGACAAGGCACTGTGGGAGAGATTAAGAGAGAAGCAGTAAGAGAAGGATTTGTTGTAACACACGCTACAGAATTTCACCCTCTTCTAAGAAAATCTCCTTATTTCCGACTGAAATACCTTGTCTGTTTACTCTACGCTAAACCTGTTCTAGTTTCTACGTCTTATTAAACAAATATAAACGCTTGCGTTAACATAAAGTGACATATTAATGCTTTATTTGTAAAAAGTAAAAACGAAATAAGTAAAAATAAGTGGAATTCAATGTTTCCTACTTGACAATCTTGTGAAGTGGAAAACCGTGGCTTAATAATGCAAGAAACAATATTTCAATTATGCAAAAAAATTAATTATAATCAGGAGCAAATACCAAATCAGCGAACACACAACAACATAAGACAATCTCCATTACACTGGTAAGAATGTTCGTTTGATAAATGTAGAAAATTTTCGTAAATATTAACACAGTAGTAGATCTATCTGGAATACATTTTTATTTTTACGTCAAGTTTTCTGTGAATGGAAAATAAGTTGTTGGTTACTAATAACATTTTTCTTCAACATTTAATTAAAATTTCAATTAGCTGAACATCACCAATTCCTTTAGCAGTTTTAATGAATATTTGTTTTAAACGTACTTTATTTATGAACAACAGGGCGCAACATAATTGAAAGTTTAGCAACTTGTTAATATAAGCCTATTGTTAAATGCAGAGTAACAACACTACATCATTGTCATTACTAAGCGCCAGAGAATGACTAAATAACCTTGGTAATAAATAACCTAACCTTGGTAAGCTTATACTGTCCAATATTGGAAAACTGGTATTTTAAAGCGCGTTTCGTCTATTATGCAAAATAATTGTAATAAATAACTTCTTTAATTACGTAAGACAGGCGGAATTTACACCGTACAAAGATTTACGTTTCTAAATGAACAATTAAAGTCTCCAAATTGCTAATCGGAATTGTTTTGTTACACGACTTGTTAAACAATTAGAGAGTAAATATTACGGTATCGTAATAGTCAATGCATTAAATATTCGAACTCATAATTTGTTTAGTTTTCTCTGTGCTAGTATGTTTAGTTTATTCATGTCTTGACACAAGTATGGGTTTACAATAACAAAAATGTCTAGGGATTAAAAAGGAAAGGAAGGGAAACTGGATGGAACGTAATCTGAGAGTGAGTGGACCATTCCACAAGGATGGCGGAAGGAGAGAATAAGAATGAAAGAGAAGATTGAAACTCCTGGTTGACTCGTACAAAGAGATGACGAGTTACACTTTGAATAGATAGGAATACAGAAGGCTGTCTGGGTCTGTCTGTGTGGTGTCTGGGACCTGCTCCACGAATTACCGGATGTAAAGTTGATTATGATGGTGGTGGTGGTGGTGGAGATGATTCAGAACTGTGAGAGTCGTCATTCGAATTATCCAGATTTGAACAGTTGTTACTTTTCAATTGTCTCAGCTTCCATTAGAAAGGGCTACTGGTCACTCGAAAGAGGTTTATACCTCATTTAAACACCACTTGATGCCATATTGCATTACCATCAATGGCTGCAAAAAACTACCACAATATTTTATACAGTATTAGATAATATTAGTTATTAGATAGTACGTTATAAGGGAAGGTAACTATTCTTACAAAATTTCATTATATACTTCTGATTGCAAATGTTACGTACGAGGATACTCGCCAACTTACTCTCTTTATTTAAACCCCCCTCCATCATAAATTCCAAACCCATAGCAGTTACGGTTCAATGATTTTCCTGAAGCAGTGTGGTTTTTCGGATTATAAGTACAGGTAGTCGTTTTACGTTAAGACGTGTCCGGTTTCTGAGATGCTATAGTCGTGTTATACGGTTTTGCTTTCCTTCTTTTGTTCATATTGGTCACGATTAAGAAATCTACGTTTTGTACAGAGTAGTAAATATTCTAATTTCCTTCGCACTCAGAGTTCTGTATTTTCTCTAGAACGGTTTCTTTCTACATACTTCATTATCATAATCGTCATACGATATTCTGTCTTAGTGCAGGGTACAAATATCACCGCAGTCTCCATTTACATCTAACCCTCGCATTTCTCCTTCCACTGGTCCTCCTTGAAAAATAGTAATCCATTCAACTCCAAAATATGTCTTCAATGTAATCCTTCATTTGCCTCTGTAAAACAAGAAAAAGCTTTCTTAACTCGTCGATTACTCTGAGCATCTCTTCGTTGTTTAATTTACCGTCCATCCGTCCATGCGTGTTTTACACAGCCCTTATTGCCATCTGTCACACCCTGCACACCAGAGGCTTCTGTTGTACGAATTACCCCTTTGCAAACTTATTCTCCCCAGCTCGTGGAGTATATGTGTCATCTTTCTACAGTTGCGTGGGTGTACCCCGTTCCCGTCGCCTAGGTGAAACCCAGTTTTACAGCTTTTGGGCCAACAATCATCAGGCATTTCTCACAGTTGGTCATGCCATACAAAGCACTTTATATTTACAGCTGTTCTGGTAACATAAAGTTGCTTCCTGACATCTTATTTCCCATGCACAACAGCCTAGACACTTCGCCAGAAGTCCATTTTCACTGCTTGGCGTCTTCGGATGTGTCTTTCACTTATCTCCCAAATTTCAGAGCCGTATGTAGTCATACCTTCTCAGATGACAGACTAAATTATCTTTCTGGTGTTGTGGGTTATTTTACACCAACTACAGAATCCAACTGCTTTATCACCATTTTCTTCTTGTTTGAATTTACAGCTATGTATTCATCACTTCTGTCATCTGTTGATAATGCCACCTCATGATACCTAATAACCATTATTTTTTATAAGCGTGAGTTTGCTGTCATATCAACAACTTTATCTCCAATACTCAGCCATTCGTTTTTTTTCAGAATTCATGACAAAGTCTCAAGATTTGGATTCTTCATGCAGTTATGTAATTGTAGTCCTGTTCGTCCAGTGACCACAACTAGATCGCCAGCGAACAGAAGCGTGTAGAGACAGTCGTTATTTGTTAAACCACATTTGCCACCCACTTAAAAGCAGCCTTAATATAAATTATAAAATGTTGAATAAAGTAAGTCCTACGGAACACCCTTGCCTTATACCTTTTGTTACCGTAAAATATTGGGACTCCTTACCGCCAACTTTACCACCACTGACATAACCTCATAAAAGATAAATCATGCTGTATTGTGAGTAACGCTGACGCCATATAGATGCATGAGTGGTCAGAGCTTTAGTAATGGAACGCTTTGTCACGGTTTACGCAAATCAATGTATACTGTATGTGAGTTACACAACCACTCCACGGCTGACGTGTTTCTCATGAAGTTGTTTCAAGCAAATCACATTATCAATACAATACCCTTACTTCTGCATCAGTACAATACAGTCACTTTGTTCTTCTGCATCATGAATCGTAGCCTGGATTCTATTTTTTAAAATTCGTCCATATAATGTCGAACACCCTATAAGTAATGTTATATTATATGCTTATTTTAACCACTCACTTTAGTCCTTCTGCCCACCTTGTGTAAACTTATCTAATATACTTATTTACGTTTGGTATTCATTTTCGTCCAAAATTAATTCTTTTCCTTTCATTTGTTGAATATTAATCTCCACTCAACTTACAGAATTATAGCATATTGTTCTCTGCAAGCAAATTTAAGTAGCTTACGTTTGCGTCTGTATCAATAAAACCATCATTACGTTATAGCTGCACTGTTTATTTTATGTAATAGCGATTATATATTTTCTATATGTCAATTGCATGTTATATGCTTATTTTACCTGCTCACTTTATTCGTTGTCTTCCTTAGGTCTCGAAACCACAATCCCAGACCCTATTTATTAACTCAATCGTCCATTACTTACTAGTCCACTATCTTATTTCCATTATTTATTGTAAAATAAAACACACTATTAAAATGGCTCCACCAGTCTCTTACTCAATTTTGAATTCATTTTGCTAAACAAGTTCTATTTTTTTAATGAACGATTCCTTTACTATGGTTGCCCTACTATTCATCTCCTGATTCACGAACATATAAGTCAAAATGGTACGTTAAGTCAAGTCTTTCTCCTTTTTTGTGTGTTTTTCCCATCAAATCAAATCCAATTCGCAAAACTTGTTTATGTAGTTGAAACATACATACCAACTACTGCAGGCTGTTAGCATGCAGTTTTGTTTTATATTCTCCACAGTATCATTGTATTGTATTGTTCCTTTTCTTTAATTGTCCATGCGTCTAATCAACAAAGTGGAACACTTTGCTGTAGTATCTGTATATTACTCGTTGTCAGTCTCCTCGATCGCGCGCGTGCGTGTGTTTGTAAAATATTTCTTATTCACGTTCTGCCGAGTGTGTTAATGTCAAAAGAAGTAATTTGTGTTTCAGAAGATTCAGTCAAAAACGGAATTGCGGAAAAGCAAATTAAATGTTCCAAAATATTTGTGGAACTATCAATTTTTGTTCCTTAATTGTTTTAAATCTCTCTTGTTTATTTGATAAATTATATAGAACTGTATAAAATGGATATTTTATTGATAAAATTATAACATCATTATCAACATTTTTTTGATAACATCATTTTTGCTTATACTAGTAGGGTCATTCTATATGGTTATTAATATCTGTTTGATTTCCATCATTATTGTGGAAACAGTTTCATCAAAGTTTATGTTAATAATTGGAAAAAACAAGTTTGTATTTTAATTTACACTGTTACACCACAAACCCTCAGAGTAAACATTATTCCGTTCATTGTGTCAATACGGTTCAGACTTTTGGATCCACCCATGAACAGCTTTGACCAGAAAAATAGGATAATTCCCTGAGCATATTCACATAAGTATATAAATATTTCCAGCTTAATCCCTTTCTTGTTTGTACAAGAGAAACAGGAGTATTCACCAGGAGGCACAATCATCCCCATTTATAAACCCATGAGCATGAAAAACAAACAAAATGTAAAACAGAACATATATTTCCTTTCCACTTTATTACCAAATCACTCAGATTTCCTTCGCTTCATATGCTTTATGATTTTAAAAGAAATGTTCTGCACTTAGTTAATTATTGTTTATTTTAAAATGGTAAAATTAAGTAATCTGATACAATACATATTTCAATTTAACATCTATTACAATTAAATGTTTTATTATGTTTACCAAGGAATAGTTAGCTTACTTCTCTTGAACAGTATTTAACTTCCAATTATATTAATCTGCTGTCTGTACTACACGTATTCTATTAAAGAATATTTCCGACAGCTCCCCGAGGGGCATGGTTCAACATACCGCTACACTTACAAACACACGTTCTAGATATTTAGCGTCAAAAAACAAGCGTGCGCACCCTTTCTCTCTCTCTCTCTCTCTCTCTCTCTCTCTCTCTCTCTCTCTCTCTCTCTCTCTCTCTCTCTCTCTCTCTCTCTCTCTCTCTCTCTCTCTCTCTCCCTTATGGAATAATTACACAATAAAACTACTTATTATCCAATTAGTTGAATTCGCTCGTCCCAACTCTTCATTGAATACTAAAGACAACAGACTGCTAAACACAGGCTGTTGATAACAAACTGAAGTTAAACATTTGCTTCTCTATCCACAATGGATATACATAAGTAAGACTCGTTCTCTGCACGTATGGGTTTAGTACGTATGGGGTTGATAATTTTCTCCATATCAACGTCACAACCTCTATTATTGCGTGGTTAAGTATACGGAAGTAGCGACTATTACGACAACATAAATGCCACAAATTTGTAAGATGACTCCAATGTTTCTTAGACCCTAACCTCCCTCTACGACCTGTGTTGGTTATGGACATTAGCCCAGATCCCGCATCATCGTCAAGGAAAAAGGACACGATCGACTGGTTAACTGAAAACAGAATACAATTTAGAGAAAACATGAACAAATGCGAACTTTATTATCTTATAAAATACCATAAATCCAAAGTAAAACTTTTATGATAGATACTCTTCTATCTCGTATCAGTGGTGTTACATTGCCCCTCCCCCATGATTCTGACATAAATCCAATTGAATTGTTCTGGACAGATGCTAAAAGTTGTGTCGTGTCCATACAATCAATGCTAAACAGCACAAAATAATGTATCTTTTCAACTAAGATACTATAAAACTGACAACAAATAATTTAAAAAAATTTTTATTGTTTTGGAAAGCAATATGTAAAAAAGTAAGGATCATGAAGAAGAATATTTACAATTAGAACCGTTGAGAAACTCTAGTAAAACTCCAAATGATACTGACGATTCGGACGGGACAGATTAAGGGCTCCATAACGTATAGGCCTACAAGGTCAGAGACTATATAATTATAATTACATATAAGTACAATATAAGAGACGGAGACTTGAGTGGAACTGGAGGTACTGAAACATTATGTAGAAGTTTCAAGAAGATGATTGTAATATAGCAACATCTGTATTACTATTGTAATTCCTGTTTTTGATATTTAATATGCATTCTGTACAACACAGATTAAATAAAGTTGCTGTTACTTTTCAATCATAAACAACATATGTCTAGTTGCAAATGTGTATATGTGTTTCATTATAAAATCTAATACTAAAACAATTTTTTATATATGTTTAAAAATTTATATGTTGTACTGAAAAGTCACCTGAAGAAATTACAATAGCCTGTATTAAGAACAGTGAATTAAATTACTTGACAACAGCGCATGTTCAGTTTACTGTATATGGTTTTGTGTAGATACGCAAACGTCAATTCCCCATGAAACAAAAAGAAAGAGACGATTCCAGTTTTTACTGGTAAATATAACGTCAAGCGTATTTACAACAGTTGTTTATGAATATTCTTTCAATAATACCTACTTACCATTTAGTAACAGGTTATTATTATTATTAATATTTAAATAAGAGTTTCTGTGCTTAATTAGCAAAAATTTTTAAATTTTACTCTTTTATAAGGAAACTTTAGTTAAAGTAAAGAATTAATTTAATGAAAAACTTTAGGCGTTACTATTAAATGGATGTTCACTAGTCATAATTTTATTTCAATAGGCGCATCGTCATAATACTAAATGCACAACATGCCTTCAACCATTTTATAAATTTTTAAAAATGTTTAATAATACATAACAATAAAACAAAGAATAATAATTATCTTGTTGATTCATCCTCTTCGTTCACTTTATAAAATATTATTATATATATAAACTTTCAACTATGAAAACATAAGTAATATTAACAAAGTACTGTTTTACTCTTGTTAAAACATAAAACGTTGCAGGTAAACTACCCCTTCCCCTTAACCGATCTTCACCAAAGTCAAAAGACCATGAGTCCTCTGCAATACAGGAATGTATACAAAACATTGTTCGATTCTGTCTTAATTTGAGACAATTATCGTTCGCCATAGAAAAAATTCTACACACAGACACTTTTCGAAAAAATTATTCTGACCATCAGGGAGGTTTTCCGTTGCCTTCTCTATGCTAATACCTTTGACGTTGTTAGAAATTCTTCCGCATTCGGGAGCAGCTTCCCAGTTACAGGGCAACAGACTGGGAATGTAGACCCACCACTGCTCATCCGCTCTCCAAGGTGGACGTTGGCACTTGTAGTGTGGAAACTCTTTACTCCGGAAGTTACCTTATGGCCCAAATCATTTTACTACTACAGAGTGAACCGTGTGAAGTAAGTTTGTCGTTTGATGAGAGAGACTGTTTTAAACAGAATCGCCATCCCTTACACTTCTTTAATGAAAAAAAAAATATCTTTTTCTATATTAAAGTAGCAGAAATCTGAAGCCGAGACAAGAAAATTCTGCCTTGAGCAATTTCTTATACTGGTGTGAAATGTGGAAAAAAGAAAGCGAGACATAGAATTGATATTTTTGAGATTTTAGTACAGAGAAAAACGAAAATAAAGGAATTGGCTGGCAGAACAGATAAAGAATAACAATAATAGACTTTAGATAAAATAATGAAGAGGAAGGAAATTGCAAAGTTATAAGAGCCGCAAGCGAAGTAATGTCTGTCCGTGGGGGAATAGTAGACGGGACAGTAGAAGAGGAAGAAAGAGATTAAGAATTATTGATATTGTTAATTAAGGAGGATATACGATGCCTAAGACGGGGGTAATTGAAGGCAAAGTGGTGTAGAATCGTAAACTACCATACAATACATATATTTATATAATATAATATATATTGTATTATATAAACACAATTTAAGAATCTGTTTCATAATTACTTTAAACGCACAAACCATGGTATAAAAACGTAACAAATTATGACAGTTTTACCGTGATGCTCCTTCAGAGGAGGTCTCTTACTGTGTGTAGAAAGTAAGATTTTCCATGAAAGTGTACAAATGGTAACATTTTAGTTACAAGATGGAATCGGAAACGCAGGTATCTAAAAAAATTAAACATCTATCAGAACTGCAATGTTTGTCTCCAAGTCATCAGCTTGGTCAAAATGTCTATCAGTAAAAGCAAATTTCAAATTAACGTAAACTAACCAACAAGTAAATTGTATTGTTTGATTCACGTCTTTAAAAGATGAACCATCCGGAAATTGACAACAAGAGAGTTGCTCACCATGATAAATGTATAGTCAGATTTAAAAAAAAAACCCATGCAGTAGATTAGCCTCTTTGTTGTCCCAGTAGTAAGAAGAATTAAAAAAGTAACATATCTAGTATAAAGAAGTAGTATAAAGAAGTATAAAATGGCGAGTGATCCATTGGCTTCAGGGGCGAGTACATACTACCATACATCGTATATGCACAACCCTCTCCGAATGCGCACAACTGCTGCCTGTCTTTACCAAAAATAAATAAATAAAATAGTAACAAACAAATTTTAAATTTTAAATCAATATTGATATACTTGTAAAGCGGAGTCAAATATTTTGTAATAACTTTTGTTGACTTTCAAAAAGCATATTCTTTAATTGATAGATGGTCATTGTTCAGAATCTTCAAGGATATAGGCTTAGATAATAAACCAACTTCAGTTAAACAAACGCTAAGAAATGCCTATTTAAAAGTGAAACTCAAAGATAAAATTTACCGAAAATTTGAGATTAAAACAAAAGACAGACAAGGAGATGCATTTTAATTGTGTTCTGAAAAAGTCATAAGAAAATGGAAAAAGTAATTAAAGGAAAACCAAATCAGTGAGAGAACTAAACTAGATTAGAGAAGAGACAACTTTTCAGTAAACTGTCTAACATTTGTAGACAACCTAATAACTCTGTCAGAGTAAATGTAAACAGCCAGTAAACAAGTTGAATTAACAAAAGAACAAGCCGAAAAAACGGATTTTCAAATCTCTTTTGCGAAAACCAAAGTAGTGACAAACATGAAAGCTTTGCTTAAGAAAATGGCTAAAATTAACAGAACTGACAAATCAAGCAACTGGAAGAACTCACTGAGGAAAAAGCTTCACAAAACGAAGCCGATCGATCAAGAGTTAACGGAATAAAAACAGTCTACCAAGGATTTAATCAAGAACATGTGTAACGAGAAATTAATATCCATTAACACTAAACGTAAACATTTTGCAACGGTAATTTGCCAAGAAGCATTTTATGCTGCGGCTTTAAAAAATGACTCCCAACAGACTCATAGAAAGACTCTAAGACTTCGAAATTTTAAGATATCTAAGACATGGATTAAAAAACCTAAAAGGATATATAAGAACCCTAGATTATCCAAAGAGACAACAAATAATGCTTATCACTATGAAAAAAGATAGATAACACTGCAGATTTATGGAGATATACTAAAATGAATACTGATGCCGTTCGGATTAAGGAAAGAAAGTGGAACACCAAGGAGGGCATGAAGGAGAAGGAAAAACGAAGGCAAGAAGTAGTTGACGTGAGCTAGTCTCCAATGGCTCACAGATACCCCAAGCATCAAACAAATGTGCAAATCTGTGAACTTGTAGGTAGACGTGCATACAACAAGTGTTATGTGAGACAAAACCAATTGGCTATAAAAAATATTCATGGCCTCAGAGATTTAAAATAGATATTACGCTTTTTATACTGACCGTGAACAAAACACAGGAAACCTTTCACATCGTCTGACAAAGGCAAAACCATCAATATCTATTATGTGTACTAAACTCCATCAAAACGAAACCAGTCAAGTGAAAGGCAATATTGTTAAAGAACGTTGGTTTTAGAAAATATAATAAAATCTCTCTTCCTCTCTCTAATAGAATTTTTTAGTAGGCCTATATGTTATTTGATAATATGAGTCTATAAAACAAAGAGAGAAGTGTTTAGATGGATAGAACGAGACGGGGAGTAGAGAGAGAAAGAGAGAGTGAGAGATTACATACATATTTGCGGGAGTGAATGGGGTGTTTGAGTTAGAGAGAGGGAAACAAGCTCTGTGGAATATAAAAGCTGAAATAGAAAACATCAACACAGTGAATGGTATTAAACACGGTTGGTTACAAATCGTGCAAGTTTAGTGGTTTTAACAATTTGCAAAATCTCAGAAAACTCTTCTCATGAAGTTATTCCGCCACAGTACGTTCTCTATAACGGTCGAGAATGCTTCTCCCATGCTAACGCTTTAAGAAAATTCTTCCGCTATTTATTCTGATTCTTTCCTTCTAACTATTTAACAGGTTATTAACATGTAATTCAGTTATTAGTCAGTATCAGTATAGTTAAGTTATAACGTCTAACGTTTCCACTCTAAGTGAATAAAATGTATTTATAAATTGCCTGCTCTGTAGGCGGTATCTGCTACTACACATTTCACCGCATTTTCGCCTGGGCTAGCGATATGGCGCTATTGGTTCATGTTCTTCAAATTCTAACTTATAATCCTGTTACCAACATGTTAGATATCTTAAGTTATAAAAAAATTCAGATCCACAATAGGTTTCAAATTCTTGCCACGCAATATTATCGACTGTTATCACCACTCTACAGTCTACTGTTGAAGCAGCGGTTCGTCTATTAGTATTTTTAGAAGAATTGACATTTAGAACGACATGTGCTCGCGTTCTGAGCTCCCGATTACTCTAGCTAGAGCTTTGTACGTACCGTTGCTCTTACGGCATATAATCGTTTATTTATATGTAGATTTTTCGTACCTGTAGATCAGATAATTCCGATGGTTTACCAGGGGAACTATTAAAGAGCGCAGGAGGAGATTTCATAAAGGAATTTGCCCATCTTATAGAGCGAATATGGCTGGAGGAGGTAATGCCTGATGAGTGGAACAATGGGGTGGTGTGTTTAATACATAAAAAGGGTGATCCGCTTATATGTAAAAATTATAGGGGCATCTCTCTACTTAATACAGCATATAAGGTATTGTCCAACATCATATTTTCTAGGCTGCTTCCCTACGCTGAGGAAAACATAAAAGAATATCAGTGTGGATTCACTAGGAATAGGTCAACAACAGACCAAATATTTACACTAAGGCAAATCCTGGAAAAAACGTTGGAATATGGAGTGCCCACTCACCATCTCTTTGTGGATTTCCAGTCGGCATATGATTCAATCAACCGGAAAATGCTATATAGAGCTATGAAGGAGTTGCATATACCATCTAAGTTGGTGCGTATGGTTGGAGTAGTTATGTCCAATTCTAAGTGCCAAATCAGAATACAATCAAATCTATCTAACTCCTTAAAAACATTGAATGGGTTGAAACAAGGAGATGCCTTAGCATGTCTGTTGTTCAACATAGCTCTAGAAAAGGTCATCAGGGATTCAGGAATTCAAACTAGCGGACACATATTTCACAAGGAGGTACAGCTTCTGGCCTATGCCGATGACATTGACGTCATAAGTAGGTCTGAATCTGGCTTAAAGGAAGCCTTTCAGGAACTGGAGTTGTCCGCTAAGGCTATGGGCTTGGTTATAAACCAAAGCAAAACCAAATATATGGTTGTAGGTGCCAATACTCGTACCCTGTCCCTGCGCATTAACGATTATGAATTTGAAAAGGTTCAGGGTTTTCCATATCTCGGGTCATATGTGGACTCTGGAAATGACTCCTCTAGAGATATTGAAAGACGAATATTATCTGCTAATAGGTGTTACTACGGACTGGTGAAACATTTTAAATCAAAATTAATAACTAAAGATACAAAAGCCTCCCTATACAAGACCTTGATTAGACCAGTCCTGATGTACGGCTCGGAATGCTGGGTGTTAAAAAAACTAGATGAGCAGAGACTATCCGTTTTTGAGAGGAGGGTACTGAGGAGAATCTATGGCCCTGTGAGGGAAAACAACATTTGGAGGCGACAGCATAATCGAGAGTTGTACGAAAGGTTTAAAGATCTTCCGATCGTGCAACTCATACAAATTAACAGATTGCGTTGGGCTGGTCATGTGCAGAGAATGGCGGAGGATAGAATCCCAAAAAGAGTGATGAATTATTTGCCGATGGGAAGGAGAAGGAGGGGAAGACCGCGTACAAGATGGCTGGACCAGGTTGGTAAGGAGGCAGTGAGGCTGGGTGCAGCAAACTGGTGGACATTGGCTGGGAGTAGAGACCAGTGGGGAAGATTTCTTTTGGAGGCCAGGGCCCGGACTGGGCTGTAGCGCCGAGGATGTATGTATGTATGTATGTATGTTATCACCACTGTACAGTCTACTGTTGAAGCAGCGGTTCGTCTATTAGTATTTTTAGAAGAATTGACAATTAGGACGACATGTGCTCGCGTTCTGAGCTCCCGATTACTCTAGCTAGAGCTTTGTACGTACCGTTGCTCTTACGGCATATAATCGTTTATTTATATGTAGATTTTTCGTACCTGTAGATCAGATAATTATAAGTAACGAGTAATAATTCCAGTAAAACAAAAGAAAATCTTAATCCCACTTTCTTTAATATTTTGAACAGTCAACCGTCTTCAAAACAGTAAGGTAAGAGTAACAATAAGATACGGTAACATTAACTTGTTGACTCAAAAGATTAATAAACTTAATAAGTAATTAATAAGTCTTCAATTGCCACCAAAATTGTTTCTTTTCTTTTCATCTTCTGAATATTACCTCCACTCTACTTATAATTTAAAGTATTAAAATATGTTTTCACATGCAAGTAAATTCAAGTAGTTACGTTTGCACCTGTCTACAATAAGATCTTCATTAATTTGTAGTTCCACTATTTATTATAAATAATTCACAGGTTAACAAAAAAAATTTTTTTGCTTGGTGCCTAAAATTTTATAGCTGATTTTAACTATATTTGTCATGCTGATTATAAATTTGAAAACCGTTTTTCTGTATCAGCTATACTTTTTGAGATACAGCGTTACTTACTAATAAGCACTTTCACTATAAAGTCTGTTGAGTTGTGGTTAAGTGAAGGTTTATACATGTGTTAGTTCCTCGTTATTTTCCCTTCTTCTTCTGTGTACAACAATCAGACCAAGATAAACTGTGGGCTCCACACATTGTTTGTAAAACTGGTACCGAACACCTACGCCAGTGGACTAACGGAAAAAGGAGTCTGAAATTCGGTGTGCCGATGGTTTGGAGAGAACCCAAAAATCACATTCATGACTGCTATTTTTGTATTGTAAATATTAATGGCATCAATCGAAATAACCGCACCAAGTGGACATATCCTGATTTAGCCTCTGCAAGACGGCCTGTTCCTCATTCAGATGAAGTACCAATTCCAACGTTTCATCAGCTACCGGAGCTCTCGGAGGACGAGTTTAATCTTTCTGATGCTTGTTGTGATATAGATCAAAGTAACGATAGTCATTATGAGGGAAAATCATTAATTCCTCAACGTTTTAACCAAAGCGAGTTAAGTGACCTTATCAGAGATCTCAGCCTCTCAAAACAAGCTTCTGAAGTACTTGCGTCCAGGTTGAGTGACAAGAATCTACTTGATCATGGAACAAAAATTACATTCTACCGTACAAGAGAAAAAGATTTGTTACCCTTTTTTTCTCAAGAAAACGATCTTGTATTTTGTCAAGATGTCAAAGGGCTCCTAATGAAAATGGGCCTTCCCAAATATTTTCCAGATGATTGGCGTCTATTTATTGATAGCTCTAAGCGGAGTTTGAAGTGTGACCTTTTGCACAATGGCAACAAAATTGGATCAATACCAATTGCTCACCCAACCAAAATGAAAGAAGAATACGATACCATAGCTTTGGTGTTGGATAAGGTTAGGTATCATGCACACGAATGGGTAATTTGTGTGGACTTAAAAATGGTAAACTTTCTCCTTGGTCAGCAAGGTGGCTACACAAAATATCCTTGCTTCTTGTGCCTTTGGGATAGCAGAGCAAAACAATATCACTGCCTACGAGGGAGAACATGGTTGTTCGGGAAAGAAATGTTATTCATGAACCCTTAGTTGGACGGAACAAAATCATCTTGCCTCCACTGCATATAAAGCTTGGTCTTATGAAACAATTTGTGAAGGCTCTTGATCAGGATAGTCCATGCTTTGCATACATTTGCCAAACGATGCCTGGGCTAAGTACAGAAAAACTTAAAGCTGGAATTTTCGATGGGCCTCAAATCAGACAGTTCATAAGTGATCCTCATTTCGTAGATTTTATGAATGAGGCAGAGCGAAAAGCATGGACGTCATTTGTCTTTGTTGTCAGAAACTTTCTGGGCAACCACAAAGCTGAAAACTATGAAGAACTAGTTAATAGTATGCTCAACAATTTCAGAGACCTTGGATGTAACATGAGCAGAAAGTTTCATTTCTTACAAATCCACTTGGACCGTTTCCCTGAAAACCTAGGCGATACCAGTGAAGAAGAAGGTGAGAGATTTCACCAGGATATTAAAACGGTGGAGGACCGCTACAAAAGAAGATGGGATACTCATATGATGGCAGATTACTGCTGGAACTTGCAAAGAGACTGTCCAAACAAAGTTCATTCAAGAATGTCTCAAAAAAGAAGCTTCCGGAGTGTAAATTTAACTTTTCCTTGTCTTTTTATCTTATTATTTTGAATATTAATTGTTATTTTAGCTACTGTAGAAATAATATGTTAAAATGGGGTTTTTCGAGTCAATAAATTACATTAGAAATTAAAATAGGGCTGTTCGTTTTAAATTTTCACCTATACATTAGGCCTAATTTAAATGGGATAACGTAAATCACGCTATTGTGATTTTTTACAAACAAGAGCTTATAGGCTAAAACTAATGTCAAATTCAAATTCAGCATATCAAATACACGCAAAATCAGCTGAAAAAGCCCCGACACCAAAACATGTGTTTGCAAATTAATTTGCAAATATGGTATCAATAAAATGATTTTCTAAGGCATAATTCCTAACACTGGAAACTAATGTAAAATTTGTTCTTAATCCATCGATCAAAGATTATAGTCTGGTCAACTTATCTTTATAATACATAATGCATTTCTTCATGGCATGAGATATGAGCAACCCGGCTCAAGTGAAAACAAGTACATTCGCCTTCTCCAAATCGGCATAGGTGATTCTCAGCAGGCGCATTTAAGATACGAGGGTGGGAGCGACTCTACGTGTCAGTAGCTAAGTTTCCCTGAGGACCCAGTACAGCGGGATATAACGCTGTCTTCTTGCTCGTGGTCACGGGTGAAGACCACAACGGAGGTGATGGTGGAGAAGAGGAGCTTTAGAACAACGGATCCTGTCGCAAATAAAAATAATGAAAGTAAAACTTGAATTTGTGCTTATACTATGAGTGCCAGAATTGGGAAAAAAACTACCCCAAGGTTGACAAGTCCGCGTAAAGAAGATCACCAGAGTAAAAACTGGGAAAACTAAAGGGATTAATTGCCTTTAATGAAACAAAATTACAGAAACTGTTTTAGGAAAAAAGGTATCAACAAATTTACGTGGTCCCCATGAGGGTAGCGTTCTCGCATTGATTAAGTGATTGTAAATCAGAGATTAGCCCGAGGGTACACACACATAGGCTACCTGACGAGGCAGAAACGCTAGTAAGATCACCACTTAGTCAAGTCAAAACTACAAATGTGGTCAAGATGAAGAAAGCGGACATATTCTCTAACAGGAATTGTTGTTCTAATAATTGTTTTTGTCTTTCATTGCTTTCAACGCTGGTGTGAAAATATAGTTGCGTAGCTTAAGTAGTGAAGAACGACATATTTTAATTTTTAGAGAACACTTTCGTATAAACTGGCATATGCTCTAACAGGCACTTCCGACTACTTTGTATGGTTGTTATTGGTGACGCAGAATCTCACTGCTAACAAATTTAGTGGTGTGTTCGTCTGACAATGTGAAAGGCTTCTTAAATGACGACTTGCACTCACAAATAACACGTAACCTATGTCAGTGTTCCGAGAACATGTCGTTTTTGTAGTAAACATGGTCGCGACGCAGTTTAGCGATGCACACCTTCTCAAACATGTTTAGTGTCTGGACTGGACAATGCGAATTTGCTTCCATTAGATTCGTTCTATAAATCTGTGTCATAATGTTTAACATTATTTGTCTGTTTCATTTTATGTATTCGTATAGATTCTTATAATAAAATTGTGCCGGGTTTGAATTTTTCCGGCGGGATTTGAGCGATCAGTGCTGCCAACGCACGTAGCATCTGTGCGCCACAGCTCACTCGATTATTAAGGCCGTGCCTGCGCCCCGGAAAAGCAATCGAGCAGGCCTGGTTCAATCGTATAAGCTGTTCATTGTACGGTTAGTGAACAGCTTACCAAAAATTATGATTGGCAGATGGAAACAAGTCGATTTTATGTAGCACAGTGGGACCGAAGGATTCAGGCATCCCTCTCATTTCTTCACCAACCTTCCAATAGAGTGTTGGATGGTCTGACGGCCCAAGGTTAAGCTTCGTAAATCTTTCAATTTGACTTTGTAAGGCAGTAAAGCGTTTTCAGGTGAGACTCAACTATATTATTCTGTGTTCATTTAATGATGGGTTATGTGTTATGTTTGTGTATGTGTGTGTGTGGCCTCGACATCTGTAAAGTCTATTTGATTGTAAAATCTTTGTATTGTAAAATTGACTTACACGTTACTTTCGGTCTGGAAACACGTAGTAACATTGTATTTAATTGTATATTTAATTTAATGAAATTCTAAATTTATTCAAAAGTAATGACTATAACTGGATAAAATAAACCTTGCTAAATTAATAAGAGCAAAAAGAATGTTGATAGAAATTGTGATAGTGAGTGTAGTGTGTGTGTTCCGAGGCGAGAGAGTGTAGGGGTGGGTGTATTTTCTGACGGCCAATCTACAAATAAAAAAATGTTATAGGGTCCTCGCACCAGCCGGGATAAAGGAGTAGCGGCGGTGGTAACATCAACATCTGTCACCATCCGCAGAGCAGTGCACCAGGATGCTCCCCGAAACCGTCAGGCCCAGAAATACTCCTGCTACAGAACACCGAAGGACATCTGCCCGGAATGAGCCTCGAGAGAAATTCACCACACTCTAAGGATCACCTGCAGCACTCATGGCACACTGGTCAACATGGTACCATTTGAGCTCTTCAGAAAAAGTACAGGTGGGAGCGTTCTAATTATTAAACTTCAGTCAACAACAACTCCACTGACTGGCCCCCTGATATTCAGATTAAACATCTTCTTAATGCTATTAAAAAAAATGGTACAATAACTACAGCTGTTTTAAATAAAATTGTACTTAAATATTTTATGATAACTTAAATTGATGTTCTTAAAGAAAATGATATTAGAATCCAACTGTTTAAAAGACTTGTAACTAAATATTTTGTGGTAACTTAAATTGATGTTCTTAAAGAAAATGGCACTAATAAAAAATTGTTACTGGTTACAAGAGTATTTTATTGCAAGTCCTGTCACTCTGGGCTGCAGCACACTTTTCGCTTCCGCTAGGCCAAGTAGTCTAGTTATTAAATTTTTCGTAACGGCCTAAATGGCAGTTACAAAATGTGCTAAGTGTAATTAAGAATAATGATTCTAATAACCCTTCCAAAATTAGAACTTTGTATTTATACAGTGCCTTGGTGACTTATAAACAATCGACTTAGTGGGACGCATTAATCCAGTAAACAATTGATCTGGTGAAGCACATCAGTAATCAAAATTAGTTTAGGATATGTTTTTAGTTAGGTTTACAACGATTAGCACAATATCTAGCAGTGAGAAATACTGGCTTTAGTCACTAGGCATCAGTACTCAGTACTGTATTAACATAGGTAGTAAGTATTTAGTGCTACCTATAGTAACTTAAATGTCTTTCTAAATGGTATTTGACACATCTACTTTTAACACATTTAAAATTGTGTTTGAATACACGTACGAAATCGCATATACATGTATCACATATCCTTGTATCAGACATTAACCTATAAAACTCTTCTTCTCTCCCCCTGATTCCTCCCCTTCTCACCCACTCATACACTGTTTGTCTGTCTAACTGACTCTCTCTCTCTCTCTCTCTCTCTCTCTCTCTCTCTCTCTCTCTCTCTCTCTCTCTCTCTCTCTCTCTCTCTCTCTCTCTCTCTTTCTCTCTCTCTCTCTCTCTCCCTCCCTCTTTCTCTCTTCCTTTCATACACGCTGTTGGAAGACCGACGATTGAGAATGAATGATATTTCTAATGAATAACATAGGCACCTCACATGAGGCGTGAATCATATTTAACTCAAGAACTTGGTGTGAAAAAAGTTTCTGCAAGCTCTTTGCCGCATTTCGAATTGTCTCTTCGGGCGTTAACTGGGCGATCACCTTCGACTACGACCACAGTGCTTACTTACAAACCGTTGTTTTTGAAGGTGTCGCATCTTCTAACACACTGACTATTCCGTTGTAAATTTCTAATGGCGCTAGACCAGAAAGTGCGGCACAGAACGTGCTTTTTACGAAATTAGGCATTTTGTGAAAACGATGTGGACATTAAACAATTTTGGAAGGCACACACTATAAAGATTACAATATATATTGCAACTGATGCCTGGCAAAATATTCTGGGAAACACCTTAAAATCTGACCGGAATAAGTTATGGCCATCTCCTTTACAACCAGCGTCTACAGAACCAGAACGTCTTGGCCGCACATCGGAATTGTTAGGCATCTGCCAATCCCTACTTGCAGACGACGTCAAAATTGGTGCAAAATAGACTTACCGGATGTAGGCTACGAAATGTTTAATGATGATGAAATTGTAACATACATAGCCACAGAACCTACAGAAGGTAGGTTCATGAAGAAGATGACCAGCCAATAAAACATGCAATCTCTCATAAGAAGGCCATTAAATCACTGACTACAGAGATCAAGTGGTACAAAGGTAAAGATGAAATAAAACTGCCTAAAATAATTTCACTGCGCCAAGTACATAATTTGGCTCTTGAAAAGTACGGTCGAAAATGTCCGACAATAAATATGTTCGAGCACATTATTAGTACGGTACATTGCTAGTGTTATAATAAAACAATTTATATTGTCTTTAACGGATTGGTTTCTTGCTCCCTCACTAATTCGTCTATTTCACTAATTCCTCACTCCTTCGGTCCCGTGGGTGACGAATTAGTAAGGTTCTACTATATATAATATTATGATATTATTCAATATAGTTTATCCTGCAAGTAGTATAACCTGTAAATACCTATATACCTGCCTCTTCCTTTTTTCTCTCTGTCCCTCTTTCTCTCCTTAACCGTCTCTTGTTACTTTGAAATTGGTGTTTTAAATATTAATTAACACACTATGCCATATGACAATTTTGTACTTTCACTTGGGTTAAATTTTTTAAATGGGTGAAATCCAATATTTTTACACTGATTCTTCTTAACTATCTCATTAAAATCGGTCAACGTGCTAGAAATATTATATAAATAACACAAATAATATAGGAGTAAAATAAATCTGATATGTTTGCTATATATTAAAAATCTATAATATTAAATAACCTATTTTGTTGGTTAATTTTAACCACATTAGCAGTCAGTCGGTCTTATTTGTGACCCGTAAAATTAAATCATTTAGAGATAAATCATTTAGTATGTAGTAACTTCTTGAGTGGTGTACTTTTTCAGCCAGGAGGTCGTGCTTGAAACAGCACGGTTTTAAGTGATCCTTTTAACAGTGCAGGGGGGCGCTACAGCGACGTTCCGCACTAGCCCCGCGCAAAGCTTATATTGTGAAGCAGGAGTGACGTCGTCACAACTTCGACATCAGCTGCTGTTGCTGACAGCGATAGACAGAACTACGTTATTCCTAAAAGCAGCAAAAATAAAAAAATACTATATAGCTTTGAAAATGTCGTTTTGCGTCTTAGTGTGTACGAGTTTCCACTTTCGTTGAGCGAACTAAAATATAGATGAGAAGAGATCATCCCGTCGAGCAACGATCCTGGTAGACGTCGCGTCGTTGGGCTAAAGACCTTTGTTGCTGAGCCCCCAAAACATAAAAAGATAAAAAAAATAAACAATAATAATAACATATCCCGAAACGCCTCAGACGAAGAATCCTTTAATATAAGAAAACTCAAATTAGCAAAGGCATTTCCTCTAACCCGGGAACTGTACGGAAAGAAAAACCTTTCCAGAAGTGCGAAAGTCCGCCATTATAGCACTGTGTTCCGGCCGGTGATCATGTATGGAGTGAAAACAATGTCCTTTCAAAATTTAGAACTTCTTCTTAAAATTGAACGAAGAATTCTTCAGAAAATTGATGGCCCTAAGAAAACCGAAGATGGGTACAGGCATAGACCGAAAGAAGAAGAGTTGTACAGGGATCTGGAAGATCTGGAAAAGGCTTTCCGAAGAAAAGATTGAGGTTCTTTAGACATATGGTTCGGATGGATCAGTCCAGATTAAATAAACAAATTTTCAACTATATTTGGCAACTTTCCAGTCTGAACGGATACACCAAACAACTCAAGGAGGGAATGATGAGACTTGGTATCTCTATGAACGACTGTAAGGATAGAAATACATAGAGACAAAAAATTCAAAATCTTGAGGTTCTCTGCGGTGAGAAGAAGACGAGAAATTGGTGGATAGTTGAAAGGAAGGCGGCGCATAGTGTGCGAATGAGAGCCTTCTGGCAGGAGAACTTGCGTCTGTACACGAGCCATAAGATCGTGTTGTGCCTGTAATCTGGCGGCATGGTGGAGCGAGAACCGAGCCGCACGGTGGGGCGGAGAGCGCGAGAGAAAGTTAATGTGTTTCATTGCCCGACAAAAGTTCAGTAACAGCTGATCTGATTTTTAAAATGCTTTCACCACCGTGTTTCTTGAAGTTTGAGGATGGTTTTAGGCATAAATTTTAACCGATAGTTTTAAGAATTTCAAAAACAGATTCTTCAGACGGTTCCACGTCATGAAGTTTCTTTTTTAATTTTCATGTAATGAAATTTTCGGCATGCGACAAACTTTCGTTTCATGAGAGATAGCTATATGGTGTCAGCGAGTGAAAATTATACAAGATTCCAAATTTTATTTTGGTTTTGTTTCAATAAAATCGGCTTTTTCGTTTCCAAGATATTGGCGTTTTTGTAAGAAATTTAGTTGGCGGTTTTATAAGAAATTTAGTTGGTTGGCACATGCAGCGATTTTTCTTGTAACGATTTTTCTTAATAATAAATATTACCTTAACGTAATCATATTTTAACATTTATTATATTATTCTATTTAATAATAAAAATTTCGATTTTCATGTAGTACCTTAATGTAATTTGATTTCCTGGATTTTGTTGTCCACTGATTAAAAATATATCACTACTGATTAGGAACACTAATTTTTTATAAATGCTCCATGAAGTTTTAAGAAGACTGTTTAATGATGACGAAACACATTCATTTTATGAATATTTTATAAAACAATATATTAATAAGAAACAATACAGATCATGGGCCTACTGTTATCGGATTCATTTAGGCATAAACATTAACATGTCAATAGAAAATTTTAATAAAATATTAAAATATTGTTATCTAAAAGGAAACGGATTAAACGACTGGATAAAATAATCTGTGCCATATTACATTTGTTAAACGTATTAAACACTGCACATCATGTCATTTACAATGCATGCACTGTAACTCTTGCTTTCATGTGTTTGTGTGTTCGTATATGGACAGTTCCCATACGAAACAATATGCGCAAACATATTCACCAACACTTAACAATAGGATCCCTGAGGAAAGGGAGAATGAAAATACACTCGATATAGATATTCCGAATGACGGAGTCATATTAGAAGAAATTTGAAACGAAATAAGTACAACTAAAGAAACAGAAAAGAGCGTATCTTCAAAAAAAAAAAAAATGAATCTTGACCTGTCTGCAGAATTTACAGAAATTAAGGAAAACATATGAACTGTAGAAAAGTTTGACTACGCAAAAAACAGATCAGACATCTTTTAATAACACTGACAGCGATGAAGTCAGCTGCTGAAAGGAGCTTACAAGTATGTATAATTTTATAAAAATTAATGTTCCGAGTCCTGATATATTTATAATTAATTTTTATTGTTAAGAAGCAAATCCAAAGCAGTTGCCTGGATTTGCTCCTTGGAGTTAGTGTCCTGTAGCCGTTTAGGTTTTGTTTTAAATTGTCTCTGTTTGACAATGTTTCTGTTGTGTGCAGTCATTTCGGTGACCTGCAACGCAAAAAAAAGGATCAAACACTACAAGAAAAAAATCTAACTACATCTAGTTCTCGTTGCGTAGTTTAAAGTAAACATGTCCCGCTTGTAGTACACTTAAAACTAATTGTATTGAATTTGTCGACTGGTAAGTGTGGATTTACTTTAGGTAACAAGAGTTCACTTAATGATACCTACTTAACTGTTATTTTTTTGTAATTAATAAAATTAGTAAAAAAATTTTTCAAAACGTGTTAAGCAAGAAACTGACACAGTAAAAATACAATCAAAAACATATTTACCTTTATGCCCAGATTTAACTTTGTGGCTGGTGTTAAGAGAAATTTATTTATTTATTTTTATCTATTGCTATAAGTACAATTTGGAAAAAATACATACGATAAGATTTTAGAATTATTTCAGTAAACTTAATAATTATTATAAATCTAATGTAAACACACAAACAATCAGTACTGACTAGCAATTAAAGGATGGGTAGATGGATAGATAGATAACTAATTCAGTAAGTATACGAGTAGATCATTAGATAAACAGGTATGTGATTGAGTATATATCTGAATAGGAGAGTAGGTGGATAGATAAGTAAATATATATAAGATAGATATAAGATGTTTTTAATATAATTAAATTGTTATAAAAAGAAACCTAAATACAAAAGACAGTTAATGACTGAGAGTATTACTAGTAATAAGTTGTTTTTATATTTTAATCAATTTACATATAAAAAATAATAGGTATAAGATATTTTTGTTATAATGAGGTGATATATGAAAAATAATAGATATAAGATGTTATGTTGTATTTAAATAATGTTCAATAATTTCAAAGTTTTGTTAAGGCAGAGAAGGCAAGAAGATAATATGAATATATTTTTTAATTGTAAACCATATAAAGAATAATATAACAAACTAATTAAAAAAACCCAATAGGATAAACAAAACAGTATTATAGACCAAAATCAACTACTACTATAGAGTCAAATCCAAATGAATAAATTCAATAGAACTGTATATAATTAATAGAAACTAGTCAGTGTAAAATAAAGATATGTAGATATAATCAGCACAAAAACAAATAATAATAAATGTAATGACCAAAGGATAAAATTAAATTTATTTGGAAATATGTAATACAAGGCTTAACAAGGAACTCAATGCAGATAAAATGTAAATTAGTAAATATTGGAGTATTATAACAACAAATTATTAACAACAAGCAATAATCATGAAGTGAGTAAAATTATTTAAAGAAAATGTTAACATAAAATCACTTGTAAATCATTTAATTACTAATTATGTAAAAAATAATAAGGCCTATAAGAAATATAAAAAATGTAAATTTTGGGCTATTTGAACTTAAAATAGGTCAAGTTATATATTGAATTATGTAAAATTAGCACAAGAATATTGCTAGATAGTTAAATTTTCATAAAATTAATAAATAATTAAGGTACAGCAATAAATAGGAAAACTTGTCATGTATTTTTATGAGTTGAAATCAAATCCAAGACATGTAGATGTTTACAGACAATGGGAAGGAGAATAAGATATTTTAGAAATTACCACCTAAAACGACGACTTTAAGTCATCAGTCTATTGTTAATCGTGAATGTGTGCAGCTCAAAAAGTACGGACAGAAGATCTGAAAAAATATAAATGGTTGTAAAAACTGAAGTGCCATCTTAAGAAACACTACAGAGGTTACCTACTGAAAATTAACAACACGATAACGTAACCAATAACGAAACTAAAAAGAACAACAGTAATAATACGAATCAGACCGAGAGCACAAGGAATCAACTGCCATATTGAAAATTTATTCAATACCAGTATTATCTGGACAACGAACTCAACAGATTTTTTGAACACAGAACACAGCACAATTAATCCAGCACCAAACAACATCGCCGAGGAGGAGTGAACACTTCAAGTAATTAGCCAGAGGTACTACAACATCGCAGAGTACGAGATTCACATTTATATTTGAGGGAGAAGCAACATTAAGGTCAGCATTGGGTAGCAGAAAACCGAAGCGTCGGGTGCCGTACTGTTTTTGCAGAGCGAACGGGACACAGCCTGTTGAAGCGAACGACGAAGTGACGTCATTCTACGAATTGGTTCGAATTTTACTTATTCATTGACATTATTTTCTGAATCATGTTATTTTTATAGAATAATAGTTAAGATTGAAGTAATTGTAAGTATTGTATCTTGTTGCTTGCCCTTCTCTGACCATTTCGACAGTTAAAAGAACTCAACTGATTAATTTTGTAATATAATATTTTTGTCTTTTATCACCATCGACCTGAGGTGAGTCTCAGCCACAGCCATTATCGATGTGCGTAAGATTGGCGCACAATTTTTAAAAATAAATATCAGAATTGTTCCAAATAATTGTGTTCATTATTATTTGTACTATAAATATTAGCTTTTTCTTTCTTCTCAACATAACTTGGAAGGATTAGAAAAATATGTTCAGAAGAAGAAGAAGAAGAAGAAGAAGAAGAGGAGCTGAATCAGAAGAGAGAATACTTGATCCGAGTGACATAACTAGATTAACACTAGTGAAACAAATATTTTGACACACACAATAACTAATTTACCATTCAAGTAATTAAAAATTATAGTTAATTAATTAATTAATTAAAACATTCTTATTTTTTTTATTAAATTAATAAACAATAAAACTTTTTTCATATAAACGTAATCTTTATTTGTGATAAACACGAATTATTACAATATATATTATAATACTATCTTAATGGAATAATAACTCATGGATATGATTTAATAACATAATGATTTAATCTGTGTAACATAAATTCAATTATTGGAAAATTCCATTCGATACATAAGGTTGTCACAGGGTCGATATTTATCTCAGGATTTATAATTAAATAATTTTAATATATTTCGTGGGAATTCTTGTGGCTGCTACGAAAGTTTCTTTGCATGTTGATTAATAATAGAGAGTACCTTTACAAACAATATATTACTTATAATCTAAAAATTTACACAAATTATATATTAAGTTACATACAAGTTTTGACGATATTCAATTTGTCCGTCTCAGAAAATAATGTAGTTTATCAATGTGTACAATAAATGTTTCCTTGTAATCACTGTTAGCTTATATATTGAATTTGGTTGCACTTTAAAATGTTGACTAGTGATTAGTGTTAGTGTAAATTGTTATATTGTCTAGTGGTTGTTCCTTGTTGAAAAAAAAATATTGTCAAATTATACTTTACACATCTAGACGATATTGCTGAAGGGTTCCTGGTCGTTTCTGAATATTTTTCTTGATTGTGTGTATTATTTGTTCATGAAAATGGTAGTGGAAGGATTATTATCTTCGATGATGGTCCTTCAGATCTTCTTTCACACACGGGTCATCTATTTTTGTATACTTTTAATTACCTCTAGACACGCACTATTCAACTGCTTTCCATCACAATTAACAATTAAGTGTTATTTCTTCTTTCTTTTAGTTACCTACTCATACAAATTTCTTAAATTTTGATTGGTCATTTATGTACAGTTTAAATGTTATAGGATCAACACCCATTACCTACATTATATTTTATAAATTACCTTTAATAGATAATTTTATTATTATACTCTAATTATATATGCAATGTTTATACAATTATTAATTAGATAATTATAAACAATTTGATACTAAACATGCCTCAGTTTATAACTGTAAAACCTTATTAATTTTAATTTCTATGATATGTGGTGGAACAATTTTTATGGTTTATTGTAATTTCTACTTTGACTACCTGAGATAAATATATTTACATAAATTAACTGGTGACATAAAATCTTATAACATACAACAAAACTCTTAATAATAATAATAATTGTTTTTGACAGTTTTAGTTTATTTATACTGCTAAACTATTGTCTGTATGATAAACTAAAATTCTGTCTAATAATAACAATAAAACACTTTTCATACAAAAATAATTAACACTGTTTAACAGTAGTCTGTGTCACTATTTATATTCTGTCACTCATATAACTGTAAGGTTTGTGTCCCTTTTTCTATCCTTAAAATATGTCGATACAATTTTGTTAATACAATTTTAATTTATGATTAGGTACTCTTTATTGGGTTTGGTTGTTATTATTCAGGGTAAGTTGATTAGGCCTACTAGGTTAATTTATTTCACTTTTTTCTGTTTACTGCCCTATTCTACTGGGTTATTTCTGGGTTTCTGGATAATATTATATAAGTCAAACCAAATAGTTTTCCTTTAATTTGCTTTCAATTATTATTTCTTGTTTCTTCTCTGGATCGGATTCCACTATTATTTACTATTCTTTTGTAACATTTGTTTCGTTACATATTGCCTCCCTTCAGAAGTAATTATTTCTGAACACTTCATTAGGTGTGAGGACATAATTACTTATGTTATTTTTCCTTTTCTTCCTCATGATATTTTTTCATGGATTGTTGATTATAATTGCCCTTGATCTTTGAAATGGGGTCGGTTAATTCATACGTGTTGTTGTTGTTGTTTTTTGTTATGGTGTAGGGTCCAACGTATAGTAATAATAATTTCTTTGATATCCCTTCTAGAGTGCTAGGCAATACCCTGTTCTTTAACAAAACTTTCTCTCCTACTTCATATTTAATTATTTTACCCTTTATTTTCTGGTATTTATTTCTGCGTTTTTCCAGATTTTCCATCACCTGATTATAGAATTTTAATTTATTAAATTGGTACGGTGGAGACTTAGGAAATTTAATCAATTCTTGGATCTCTGGGTGGTTGTTTTCCATACATGGCAGTGTATGGAGTGCAATTTATAGATGGATGGTAAGCCAAGTTTAAAAAATCTTCTGTGGCTGATAAGTAATCAGGCCACTTCCTTTGTTGTTGATGACAATAGGTCCTTAAAATTCTACCAACCTCTCTCAGGATTCTTTCTGATGGATTGCTACTGGGGTGGTATACGGAGGTCTTATAGCTTTTGATGTTCAGTTCTAACAATGTGTTCTTCCATTTTCTGCCTCGAAACTGTGTACCATGGTCGGTAACTATTGAAACAGGTATTCCTATTTTTGGAATGTATTGAGTAGTTATTACTTCAAGAATTTTCTGCGTAGTTGCTCGACTGATTAGATACAATTTAATGAATTTGGTGAAGTGGTCCATAATGATTATAAGGTATTTATACCGGCTTCTACCTTCACTCCTAGGAAATGGTCCACATATGTCAATGAATAATTTTTCCAATTTTTGTTCTGACGATATAGGTATCATTACACCTTCCCTTCGTTCATTATTAATTTTGACCAATTGACAGATATGACAGGGTTTTATATAATTTTGTACCTTCCTGTGTATGTTCTTAATGTAACAATTCTCCTCCAATGCTTTCACTACCTTTGCAGCACCCATATGTCCGTATCTTATGTGATATTCCAACACTAGTTCTTTTTCCATGATTTTGGGAATGATTACCTTCCAGTCTTTTTGGTTCAATGTATTTTTTATGAATAAAATTCCTTCTTGTTCACAATAGAATTGGTTTATTGAAGAGTTTTGGTTCGCCATACGTTCCTTGATTTTTATTAATTTTGGGTCTAATAACTGATTAGCTTTGATATTTTGTAATAATGCTTCCAAATCAGATCTGCTTTTGAGAATGTTGTACACCTTGATAATCCTTTCTTTCTCACCCTCAAATGTCTGGGTGTCCAGGTTTATTCGAGATAACACGTCTGCTATCACGTTTTGACTCCCTGGAATATATTCCCATTTGATATTATACTCCTGCAAGGCGAGTATCCACCTCGTAAGCCTTCCATGACTCAGCTTACAACTTCTTAAAAATGAGATGGACTTATGATCCGTTCTGACAGTTACAGGATATCCCAAAATGTACGTTCGGAATTTACTACAAGCAAAGACTATGCTTAATAGTTCCTTTTCTGTAACATTATACCTTCTCTCACAGTGGTTTAACACACGACTGGCAAAACTGATGACTAAATGGTTTCCTTCTGTGTCTCCTTGGTACAATACCGTCCCAAGACTGACATCACTTGCGTCACAGTTCAAAAAGAATGGGTGATCAAAATTTGGATGATGAAGGATTACTGTCTCTAAGAATTTATCCTTTATCTGTTGTAGTATAGCGTCCTGTTCATGTCCCCATGTCCATTTGTTTTTGGAAGACAGCTGTTCCTGAAATTTAGATGTCAACGCGGAATAATTGCGTTGGAACTTCCGGTAGTAATTACACAGTCCTAAGAAGGATTGGAGTTGCCTCTTATTCTTTGGTTGTGGGAACTTCTGGATTGCAGTAAGCTTTTCTTGTGATGGAGAAATACCATGTTCAGTCAAATTGAAACCTAAAAATTGAACCTCCTTCGCTATTAATTGGGATTTTTCAAGTTTTAGTGTTATGTCGTTCTCTGCTAACTTACTCAATACATATTCCACCCTGTGACAATGTTCCTCCCAGTTGGATGAGGTAATCAACAGGTCGTCTACATAAACTGTGGTGAATTGTAGCGCTTTCTGACCCAATACCTGGTCCATACATCGTACAAAAATTGCTACCGAATTGACTAATCCAAATGGCAATCTCTTAAACTGGTAGTTTCTACCCTCGAAAATAAAAGCCATATATTTTCGACTCATCGGGTGCAACTCCACCTGCCAGTAACCACAAACTGTGTCCCAGGTACTGATAAACCTTGTACCATGAAATTTCTTTAGAATTTCTTCTATTTCTCCAGGTGACGTGCGATCATTTACTATATGTTTATTTATTTCTCGGGCATCCAAGCAAAGTCGAACCTGCCCGTTCTTCTTCTGAATTGCCACTATTGGGCTAGTATATGGTGATTGGCTATGCTCAATTATATCATTTAACAACATTTTATTAATTTCAGCTCTAACCGCCTCCTTCAATGAATATGGTATAGGATAGGATTTTCTGTGGAATTCTGCTGGTTCTTTAAATTGTATTCTACACTGATAGTTTTTTACTTTTCCTGGGTTTTCTGAAAATACATGTTTATACTTCTTATATATTATAATGAGATCTTCTACTTGTTTTACTGTCAAATTATTTGTGCCTTGGTGTCTAAACTCTCTTATCTCCTGTAATTTACTGTTCCACAGGTCTTCATTTGTCATATTATAGATTATTTTTCTGTATTGGGTGTCATTATTTAAAAAATTTAATTCCCTAACTTGGTGATGGGTACGGTTCAGAGGGGCACCATCGCTTCCTATTAACTCTGCCGTCCACATAACACCTTCTGAGTTCAAGGACACCTTCTCCTTGCTCAAATCAATAATGGCTGAGTATTTCCTCAGCATATCGCATCCGATTAATAATTCGAATTGTAGGCCGATTGCGACCAAACATATAATATTAATTGTAACACCTTTGCTTTCTATTTCCAATGACACTTGTTTTCTCACTGTTTTATTTTGACGCCCAGTGGCACCTATTAAAATAACATTATTGACACGTAAGGTAGGTATTATATTTTTACTTTGTTTCTGTATTCTCTTCAGTTCAGCGTCGTTAATAAGTGATACATTTGCACCAGTATCTATCATTATTCGTGTAGGAATTCCTTCAATTTGAGCGGTTATGTATAAAATTTCATTATGCTGGTTGATTCTACTTGTCACCGTTTCCTCCAACAGTTCATCTCGAAGATTTTTCAAATAATAATTGTAAATAATAGTAAGATTTTGACTGTCCGTCCTTAAACTTTGGTTGTTGTTTACTTCAAAATTCTTTTATTTTCCATAATTAGTGTTTCATAATTAGTTGGTAGTAATTTGTTATTACTATGTTTTTGAATTTGGTGGTTATTGTACCTTAAAATTCTTTTCCTTTTCCATAATTAGTTTTTCATAATTAGTTGGTAGTAATTTGTTATTACTATATTTTTGAATTTGGTGGTTATTGTACTTCAAAATTCGTTTAAATTAAGGCTATCATGATTATTTTCCGGGCATGACTGTTGATTTGCCTGGACTGGTGTGCTGGTTCCTGGTTGTTCAACCTCTCGGTTGTCTAATTGTTCACTTCCCCTTGATTCTCGGAAGTCCTCCTGGCTTCTACTTCTGACTCGGTTATAATGGTGACTCATCCCTCTGGGATTTCCTCTTTGATCATAACTGTTATTAAAACTGTTCCTCTGAGGTTGATGGTATCTCCAGTAATCCCCTTCTTCGGCACTGATGTAATTTATTCGGGGTCGGTACGAACGATTATTATTATAATTACCCTGATTATTATTGTTATTAACTCCTGAGTTACTCCTAAAATTATTATAATTTTGGTTTGTTCGGTAGTTATTATAATCATTATTGTTTCTATTACCCGGATGGTAATTTTGATTGGGCCTGTTGTTATCATTATTGTTAATTGGGTTTCGATTGAAGTTTGCTGGTTGGTTATTATTTGGGGTAAAATTTTGGTTGTAATTACGATCGTTGACATAACTATTCCGGTTATTCATGTTATTATATTGATTATGATTCATACCATGGTTATTATTTTTTGAACCGCACTGATCAGTTCGTTGTCTGCTTCTTTTGTAGTAACCCTCGTGTTCATAATTTTCTAATAAGTCAGCCATTGCGTGGACCGTTTTAATCTGGCTTCCCAGGCGTGCTCTGGCAATTCCTGTGTCGTAATGGTATGCCATTTTAGTTACTAGGGATTCTTCTGGTATTCTTGGCTCTAGGTGTCTCGCCAAACATACCTTTCCCCAGAAGTAAGTAGTTGGAGATGTACCTCTATTTCCATCATATCTTCCCTGACAAATGTTGTCCCTTATAATATTTTGTATAGCTTCGGACCAGTATTTTTCTTTAAACAGTTTTTTAAATTGGGCGTAGTCCACTATCTCATTCCTGGTTGCTGTCCACCAGTTGTCCGTAATCTCCCTAAAATGCTCATCCAACATCTCTCTAATCGAGCTCAAGATAGTTATTCGATGTTTATTAAAATGTTCCTCAATTCTGGCCAGGAATTCCATGGGGTTTCTACGATAATTTTTGAAATTAATCCCTTCTTTGGGTTCATTTGTGGAAACATGAGTAATATTATTTGGTCTGGTTCTAATTAACTCAATTTCTTCTTGATTTTGGCGTACTTGACCAGTTAAATTGTTCATCGTAGTGTTAATATTGTCACACCTTTCTCCGGTTTGTTTCTGTAAATTAACTAAATTTTCTTGTTCCTTTTGTATTCCTTCTATTTGAATACGACTATTTTCTTGGACCTGGTCTATTCTAGTATTTATCACTGCTTCATTTTGTGTAATAGTTTCGTTAGCTTTTCTCAATCTCTCATTAGTGTCAGCTATTTCTTGCTTCCTTTCCTCATCGATTTTGTCCATCTTCTGGTTAATTGTATCATTGACTTGTTCAATTCTACCATTAATTTTTCTTAAATTCTCTTCATTGATTTGTCTGAACTCTTCCTTCATTTGGTTATTATTTTCACTTATAGTTTGTCTTAAAGTTTCATTAGTACTTTCTTTAATACTGTCGATTTTCTCATTTATCCGTTTTAAATTCTCGTTAGTGTCTTCTCTGTTTTGGTCAAATCTCTCCTCCATCTGTTTTATTAAGTTTTCACTCATTTTCTCATTTGTTTGTCTGTGATCTTCCTTGATACTATCAATTTTCTCATTTGTTTGTCTGTGATCTTCCTTGATGTTATCGAATTTTTCCTCCATTTGTTTTAATAAGTTTTGACTCAAAATTTCATTTTGTTTCCTTGAGTTTTCAGTGAATTCTTCCTTCTGCTTCTTCAAATCTTCCTTCGTTTGTCTGTTATCTTCCTTGATGTTATCGAATTTTTCCTCCATTTGTTTTAATAAGTTTTGACTCAAAATTTCATTTTGTTTCCTTGAGTTTTCAGTGAATTCTTCCTTCTGCTTCTTAGAGTCTTCTTTAATTAATTCCCATAGTTGTTGTAAATCCAGGCCTCCTCTGGCTTCCTCTCTTACTACCGTTTCCACATCCTCCACCGATGTTACTTCTTTCTCTTCCATCCTGACTTCCTTCTCTGCCTCCTTCGTCCGTTTCAATGATGTAGCCCTCTTACGCATCTTTATAATTTCTTGGAACTTATAGCAGTCGCCAGCTAAAAATTAGGAAATTAATTTGCTTGATTCAATTTCTTCACTTAATATTCCCTAATTTCAGCCTCACTAGTTGGTGCGCCAATTTATAATACTATCTTAATGGAATAATAACTCATGGATATGATTTAATAACATAATGATTTAATCTGTGTAACATAAATTCAATTATTGGAAAATTCCATTCGATACATAAGGTTGTCACAGGGTCGATATTTATCTCAGGATTTATAATTAAATAATTTTAATATATTTCGTGGGAATTCTTGTGGCTGCTACGAAAGTTCCTTTGCATGTTGATTAATAATAGAGAGTACCTTTACAAACAATATATTACTTATAATCTAAAAATTTACACAAATTATATATTAAGTTACATACAAGTTTTGACGATATTCAATTTGTCCGTCTCAGAAAATAATGTAGTTTATCAATGTGTACAATAAATGTTTCCTTGTAATCACTGTTAGCTTATATATTGAATTTGGTTGCACTTTAAAATGTTGACTAGTGATTAGTGTTAGTGTAAATTGTTATATTGTCTAGTGGTTGTTCCTTGTTGAAAACAAAATATTGTCAAATTATACTTTACACATCTAGACGATATTGCTGAAGGGTTCCTGGTCGTTTCTGAATATTTTTCTTGATTGTGTGTATTATTTGTTCATGAAAATGGTAGTGGAAGGATTATTATCTTCGATGATGGTCCTTCAGATCTTCTTTCACACACGGGTCATCTATTTTTGTATACTTTTAATTACCTCTAGACACGCACTATTCAACTGCTTTCCATCACAATTAACAATTAAGTGTTATTTCTTCTTTCTTTTAGTTACCTACTCATACAAATTTCTTAAATTTTGATTGGTCATTTATGTACAGTTTAAATGTTATAGGATCAACACCCATTACCTACATTATATTTTATAAATTACCTTTAATAGATAATTTTATTATTATACTCTAATTATATATGCAATGTTTATACAATTATTAATTAGATAATTATAAACAATTTGATACTAAACATGCCTCAGTTTATAACTGTAAAACCTTATTAATTTTAATTTCTATGATATGTGGTGGAACAATTTTTATGGTTTATTGTAATTTCTACTTTGACTACCTGAGATAAATATATTTACATAAATTAACTGGTGACATAAAATCTTATAACATACAACAAAACTCTTAATAATAATAATTGTTTTTGACAGTTTTAGTTTATTTATACTGCTAAACTATTGTCTGTATGATAAACTAAAATTCTGTCTAATAATAACAATAAAACACTTTTCATACAAAAATAATTAACACTGTTTAACAGTAGTCTGTGTCACTATTTATATTCTGTCACTCATATAACTGTAAGGTTTGTGTCCCTTTTTCTATCCTTAAAATATGTCGATACAATTTTGTTAATACAATTTTAATTTATGATTAGGTACTCTTTATTGGGTTTGGTTGTTATTATTCAGGGTAAGTTGATTAGGCCTACTAGGTTAATTTATTTCACTTTTTTCTGTTTACTGCCCTATTCTACTGGGTTATTTCTGGGTTTCTGGATAATATTATATAAGTCAAACCAAATAGTTTTCCTTTAATTTGCTTTCAATTATTATAACTGGAAGGATGAAACTATTTACAAAAAAATAAATAGTTACAGAATAGTTTGGGAATTATAAGTTTTTTTAAATGACATTTACTTTGATAACAAAAAGGAAACATAATATTAGGGATAAATAGGTGTAAAAAAGGTTTAGGAGAGGAGGACTTTCAGCGGAAACACACAAGAGAAAACAAAAAGTAGAGAGAAATATAAATAAACATGAACAGTATTTATTCCTTTTGTATGTTTGCAAAACGGATGGAAAGAACAAACAATTGATCACTGTTAATATTACAAAATGAGTTTCACTAAAAGCCAAGAGCTTTTGCAGTAACTTATTGACTTAATTGGTTTCGGTTATGAGCAAAGCTGTAACATATTTCCGATATTGTTGAGTATCTACATTGATGACACAGAGAGTTGAAATTTATAGTGAATCCAGGAATAAAACTTAATAATGGAACATAACTTGAATACAGTGCTGTTTTCTGATGATCAAGTAATCATCAAAAACATTCAATGCGATTTCCAGTGGTCGAAATGTCAGTGTCAAGTTAGTTCGAAATACGCCATAACAATTTCTGTTAAAAACACAAAAACTGTGGCTATTATGGAGCAAAACCCCTTGAGAAGTAAGTTTGTCCTGGATATTAAGAGTATTTAGCAGGTGTCACATTTCCGCTATCTTGGTTGTGACATCACTTATGACGTGCGTCATAATGTTCTTCATAAGTTCGCTAAGTTCCAGTCAATAAGTTCCATTCATTAAGCAATTTCAATGAAAACAAGGAAAGAGACTCAACTAAAATTTTATTCGGTAACGGCTCTGCCAGTGTTGTTGTATGGTTGTGAAACATGGATTCCTGTGAGGAAACATCTGAGTAGGGTACAGACATAAGAAATGATATATTTGTGATTTGTTGAAGGCTACACGCGAAGCGATACACTTTACAATGAAGACAGACACAAACAGTTGACAATTTTTAATATTCAATATCGCGCATTGCAGAAAACAAAGTGAGATGAATTTCTCATCTGAATAGTATCCCAGATGGCAGGTTGCCTAAGCCAGAGTGGTAATACAAGCCTATTGGAAAAAAAGTATAGGAACACTTACAAACCGTTGGTAAAGAGAATGGATTCCTTTGGGACGAGAACAGGCAATTTGCCTAATCCATGATAAAAAAGAAGAAGACAAACAAATTCATGAAAAATATAAAAACTTTCCTTAAGAAAATGACCATTAAATGTGGTGAAATTGATAGGATTGACAAATTCAAGTATGTAGGAGAAGTAATTTATCAAAACGACTCAGAGATAGGAGCCATTCGATTAAGCGTTAACAAAACGAAGACAGCATACCATTTAACCAAGAACATCTGTGACTTGAATCAATATCCGTTAATGCTAAGCTTTGACATTAGACAACGGTGACCCAGAAGCTCTTTATGCTGCGGAATATTTTACTTTGATCAAGGAAAGTATAATAGTGAAATCGTAAATCAATATAGAAGAATGTTAAGTAATCTATTGGGATCAATTAAAAATTTAGAAAACACCACAACAATGAACTTTATACACACATTAAGAAGAATGCAAACACAATTCTTCTTTTTATGGACACTTTCAAAGAATTAATACCAATAGACTCACACGGAAACTTCTCAACAACATCAAAAAGTAGAAAATGGTCAAAAAAACGGAAAAGAGTAGAACTCCAATTTACCGAAGAGGAAATCAAAGAATATTTATCATTTGGGAAAAAAATTACAGAACGCTGCATGTCTCCAGGTCTCCAATAAACGTACGTACATTTATTCCATTTCTGTAAACCATTGAGATTTCCATTTGAAAGCTGAAACGTACAGCTCTTAATAATTATTTTTTTATACACCGATGTTTGTTGTAACCGCAACTTATTACACATAAAAAAGTTTTCGTTGCTGAATCACCATAAATTCATGTTTGTTTAATAATAAGTTGAGTAGTATAAAGTAATTAACACATGTAAAATATTACCTATGCTCAAACACAATTAAGGTAAGCAAAGATAATGACAAAAACAATGAGCACTGCTGAATAAATAATGAAAACACATGATTCAACCAACAGTCTTATGATCGAGACTCTAAATCTTATGATCACATTTATGCTCGGCTAAAATTTTATTCTCAGCAAAAAACCTTGTTAGATGGTCAACGTGTCTGTTAAATTGTCTGCCATCCTTTTCAACGATGTAGTAACACTGACCCTGTTTGCTGTACTATCCGCTCTTCTCTAATTTTCTTCCCTTCACCTTGTCTCACAAAAACCATTTGAAATTTTTTAAACTATAAATTCTCTCCACCTAGATCGGTTATAATATTACTTTTGCTCACCAAGGTCTCGTCAATTTGACCTAAAATACTAGTTTCAGTAGGTT
Source organism: Magicicada septendecula (assembly GCA_034769895.1). NCBI lineage: Eukaryota > Metazoa > Arthropoda > Insecta > Hemiptera > Cicadidae > Magicicada > Magicicada septendecula. The sequence continues at coordinate 432,873,492 of CM068369.1, read as the reverse complement.
AATTGTTGTGGGGAGCTTTGAATGAATCTTGACTCAAGGGCAATTTATAAAACACGTATATTTGATTATCACAAATATAATATTAATAACGTATTCAAACATAACTAGTCAGAAACTGTGACAGCAAAAACAAACGGTGATCACTGTTTCATAAATAAGTAAACAGCTGTCTTGGGAATGAGACCCTTAAACTACGTGTACCTTACGAACATACAAACATAGTGTCAAAACGGGAACGCATCGAGACAGGTAAGCATTCTCAGTTGTACAGTAACATACTTTATTGTATAACTGGTAATGTGTCTTGTTATAAGAAAAACTGTAATTCAGACGATGATTTCTCTGCGATTATTTCAAACCTGGCTAGTAGATTTAGAATTAGACAGATATTTTTGTTGAGTAAAATGCATTTTTTAAAACGTCTATGGAACGAACCGTCAGCACGTGACTCTTACTCCAGGTTTAGTTACGTAGTGATGGGGATAGGCTATACTGTACTGAACGGGACTCATGCGTGCTCCGTGCTGGTTGTTGTGCACCAGATACACATATATAACGAAATATTGATTCAAGACAATGCTGCCTACGCTATACTGACTTTATAATCCAGAATTAATTACATTTTCGTACTTGCAATGCTCTAAGAATTTAAAATTAACAGGGACTTGTCTCACAAAATGAAGTAAAATTTGATAAATGCTATTCAATTGCCCATATAAAATAATTAAAGTTGTCGTACGCAATAAGGCAAGATGAAAAATTCTAAACAGTAGTTTATGCTATGTGAACGATTAGTACGATTTGTTGTTTACTTAAAATATATATAAAAAACTATGTTTTCTTAAATTGAACAATTATTCATGAATGAGAATATATGATTTTAAATTTCCTAGATTGTAACACTGAAATGATTAATTGTATTCTTGAAAGTATGTATCAGGAATAAAGATGATCTAAAGAGGCAGAAATTTTGAATAAAACCCTGAGCCTCTACATATGTATATTATAACGATTTTTCTATATTGTTAACGAGCCACACGTTTCGTAGCACAATTTATTTGCAACGATACTTTACGTTATAAATTTACAACGGTTGTAATCGTAATAATAATAACAACGTAAATTGTTTAGAACCTTTCAAACATTTATTAATTAAAAATTTCAAAAATATTGCGAGTTAAAAACTTCATTAGTATTTGCATGTGTGTATTTGTAGTACACATACTTGTTAATAAAATACAAGTAATACCTCATATTAAGCATAGAAACATAAAATACACACTTATAACTATAAATAACATTGATTATGATATAATATTGTTCTCCACTTGCTCAATTTCTTTAATTCTTATTAAATTCTCTATTTTTTTTAAATTATTATTATTGCATATGCATCTCTTATTTATGACACATTAATTACTTTAAAAAAATTATTATTTACTTTAAAAATTCATATAAATATCTTCGTTAAATTATCATTTCAAAAATATACTTTCATAAATTTAAATATTACTATAAAATTATTACTATACAATAAACAATTACATTTAAAAATTATTAATTTCACTTTTTGAAATTACTGTATATTGTCTTTCTTTTACATTGTTTTATTGTCTTTAATTGAGTCTTTTGTTTTTGATGAGTACATGGATTTATTTCACCTTAATCGTGGTGGTAATTTCTCAGCGTATCCTCTTCTGGTCTTGAATCCTTGATCCTGGTTGATCCTCCGTAATCGGTGGGGGGCGGGGTCCTGGAGTCCGCTCCTCATCCTCCGGATCCTCTCGGTAGTCTGATGACTCGTACCGTACGGCTGGAATCTATACCATGTAGTTGCATGCTCCCTCGTCTCCAGTAATAGCCTCTGGCTGCAGCGGTGATCTCACGAAAGTGATGACGTTGTCGGGCATAGACTCCGACTGCCGCTGTGGTTGAACGAGAAAGAGCAAAAGGCTGGTGTGTCTCGCGTATTTATACTCTTGGTCGCAAAAATCATGTCTAGGCAATTCTCTGCATGAATGAGTCTGTCGTAGCGTCCATTTATAAACACGATTATTTACACACTTATTTCACTGGTCTTCGCAACATGCGACGTCTTTTGCAAACTACCCGATATTCATCTGGTCGGTAATTTTTATATGTACAACTGTGTCTTAACCGCTTTCCTCTATCTTAATTATTATAGGTTTTATTTACATTTATTTGCACTGTATTTACACTTTTATTGTTTTTGCCCAATCTTTTGTATACGCGTGCGTCTTTATATTATTCACACTGTGGCGTATTTTGTTTTGTGATATTTTACACACACTTATCACAATTTAAATAATTTATTTATTGATTAACGTTTATTTAGGGGTGACGCTTTGCAGGAATTAACTGGCCGCACTCACACACGTAAGTATTCAAGCACTCACCTCAGACGCAGCTGTGTGTGGCGTGACTTTCCTGTTCAAGCAGGCAAATTCGTTGTTCCTCTTTACAGCTTCCTATCTCAATTATAAAACTACTGACAATATTGATTATTTATTTTAATTTACATAAATTATCTTAACTAATTGTGAAATGCACAGCGCATACGTACTGTTGCAATGTATATATATATATATATATATGTATTTTGTAGAAAAAAATAAGACATGAGTTAGAAAACTAGAAAAATCTTTAAAACGGGAAAATGTTTAAAACACTAGTAGCTAATAATAAGTTGGTAACAAAACATGTAGAACTATACAGCATATATATACTTTTACTTATTAGGCAGTGAGGTATTTCACATAACGGCTGGAGTATGGAGTAATACTTCAGGGAAACGGTCACTGATAATTATCATCTTAAATCTTTCTTTCGAAATCTGCGTGAATTCAGATTTTTAGCCAGGATACAGTATAAGTTATATACTGTCTGTATCGAGTTGAGTAGGACATTTAGAGCAATGTTTGGATGATGAGATGTTTTGAAGGTACGATGAGTCTATACAGTAGAGGTTGAACTAACTTACTTATGAAACGTATGGTTACAGGTTCTGTACTATCACATGTCTTACAAAATTGGAATATTTGTATCTCAGGGGCTCCAGATTCTAGTTTAAGAATGGAAAAATTTAACAAATTTTTTTAAATTAATTTATGGTATTGAACTTTTTGTTTGATTGGAATTTACTATATTCGCTGTCTTAATGACAAAACGAGTGTTTCCTTTCAAATGTTCGCTTTTAGTGAACTCTGGTAGTTTATCATTGTAAACGTTTTCATGGAAAGCCTTAGATGAAGAAAAATGTATGCAGCCAGAAATAACTAGAAATCTAACTAATGTATAGAAATTTTCCCTTTTACCCTAATAAAGTATTTTCAATGTGACAGTTTATTTAAATTCAAAATAATATGACGACTCTTCGTTTATAAAAGCTTTACGTGCAGAGAAACGTATTCAACGTTTTTCTATTTCTAATGGCTTTTATCCAACTTTAATAAATTTATTTTAATGAATTTAGCCAGTTCTGTCAAAGCTTTGTGGTCATATTCAATAAGAAGCTTTCAGTATAACAATTTCTGATTCAAATTCTAGGGCGAGACAGATAGAAAAGAGAAATGACTAACAAGTAAAGAAAGAATAAAAAGAATAAAGAAAGAAGACAAAGAGAGAGAGAGAGAGAGAGAGAGAGAGAGAGAGAGAGAGAGAGAGAGAGAGAGAGTGAGAGAGAGAGAGTGAGAGAGAGGGAGAGGGAGAGAGCGAGTGCGAAAGTGGGGGGGATGTTGTTCCAACATGCCGCACTCAAACTCATCCTTTCGATAATATTTTTTCGACTGATATAGTTTATCTGTTTACAATACAGTCTACATTGCAAACACACACGCCCGCACGCGTACAGTTTACTTACAAATCACATTTCATATATTATTCTTAATTTTTTAAAATTACATTGTTAAATAAATTAAACTGACAAAATGCGGCAAATTAGTCACATAGCGTAAGACTGTGTGGGGAGCAATAACGCTCCGTAACTAATAACCATACAACGAAAAAGTCACACAAATTATTCTTCCTGTGAAATTACACCATGCATGGAATCGTCGCCATAAATGTCTTCAATATTCACACGAGAGCACTTTAGAAGAACAAATTACAACTTCTGACGAGAAATAGTTATTAACAGAGGAGACCCAATTAACTTCTCTGCCTTATAGAAGCATGAAACATAAATTAGATTTTTGAATAAAAGTTAAATAAAAATTCAGAAATTTTTAAAATTGATTTTTATTATTAGCTTTTCGGTGTGAAAAAATAAAAAAGTGACAAACAATTTTAGGTAAAACGCTATAGCAACTGCACTTGGGTTAGTATGGATTCGACAAGCCGGCAAGTTAAAAGTAGAATCTACGTCAAATTCGTGTTAATTTATTATAGAAAGATTATTGTACGATAATGATGTTGTAGCTAATCATCAATACGTAACTTGATTAGAACGTATTTAACATACGTGTGAAATTTAAAAAATCGTAAGAAAGCTACTTTCTTATTCAAACTACAATATTTTCTATGCGGAAAAAGAGTATACAGAAAACCATAAAATGTAAATACAACATATTTCTTGTCAGTGACGTAATTAGAAGCTGCCCCTGGGTGAAGAATGAGACTAGATTCTGGGAGAGTGCGATGAGACTAGCTTAAAGGTTAGACTCCTCGTTTTCCTCAGAACAAATGAGAATTCAAGATTGTGCTCATCCTATAATTATTAATCAATTATTTATAAGACTTATTCTAACACACGCACCTGGCTTAATAATAGGGCTACGTTAAGTAATTATGGAATTGAACTAAAAGTTTTTGTAGGTCTGGGCGAGGGCTTGATCCCGGTGATCCCCCACCCAGTAGGTACGCCACTGCTCCTTGTTGTACTGCGAAACTGTTTACCAAAAGCAGGTCGTCAGCTTGCTTGAGATATATAGTAAATAAAGTGTAACTCTTTATGTATGTTATACATCGAATCTTCATGTATTATATAAATTATAAGTATATAAATAAAAATAAAGTTTTTCTTTGGATATTTATTTCTACAGTCTGAGTCATCGTGAGGGCGGAAAAGCGCGCTTTGATGCACAGCACAGGTTCAGTGTGCTGTGCTGGATTTTATCCTGAACCTCAAGATTACTATGATTAAACGTCATACTCAATGGTCTATTAAATTGCTTAAATCATAAATTATTGTTATGTTAAAATTATTCGTTAATGTTTTTTTTTTTGAATTAATCCTACAATATATTAACGCTTACCATTAAAACAATTATTTTTTTGTATTGATGTAATATATCAATAATATATTGATATAAATAATAATATAAATATCAATATAATATATTGATATTATATATATATATATATATATATATATATTTGTAGCGTATCAAAATAAATATTGGATAGATAGGTAATAATAATAATAATAATAATATAATTCAGAGTCTATATCTGGAGGTAAAAAATGTATTAATTATACTTTTGTCTTAATAAGTTTTCAAACAAAAATTATTTATTTAATTTTTAAGCCTTATAAATACAGAGTTTAATGATTCTTTTTTTTACAACTGTGGGTTTACTTGGGTGTAGAATTCCACAGTAACGTCGAGGTCCGTCGATCAACTCTTGATTATCAGATGCCCGTTGACCTTGGCGTAGCTGACAATCGCGTTTCACACACACGCCCGCGATTATCTGTCAGTTATTGCTTATTAATTAACCTCAGGGTTTTCGTATACGAGTAATTTAATAGATCTGATTATTTTGCGTATACAATCTGGACTCTTAACGTGTTCTCGCGTCAATCAGTAATACCCGTTGGATATTGCTGTCGTAAGCGGAAAATCTTGCAGTCGCGCGGAAAGCATTTATATTGATCTATTTTAAAGCTTGTTATTATTTGAGTTCTGCTACTCTAGATATCGTATACGGGAAACTCGTATCGTATATCTAAGTTCTACGTCACTTCTAAAATATATACTTCCTGACACGAAAAACTTGCGACAGTCAATACAACCTTCTATGACGAAATCTCAAAGCGAGCTGCCCGAAGTGCGCACGGCAGAAGACCGACTCAAATAATTTGTTGAACATTTGATTGATTGAAATCTTAGATACGTCATAGATTTTCATTATGACAGAATTACTTCAAGTTAAAACTATGCCCAAGTCTGCAAAGGCCTGTCCAGATTTAAACTACAATTTGTATTACCCTCTTGCAGATAACGAGTTTAAAAAAGAGTTAATTTCATTTAAAAAGTAATAGCAAAATTATAGTTTTGCAGTATTAAATATATGGAAAACGTAGCATTCAATACGGTGCATACTCTGCCCAAGTTTTATGAAGAAATGTTAATTATTATCGAAGTTATACAATAAAATGTGGATAACACGCGCACTCGCTCACTATCATTTCACTGGACATGATAGAGTACACAATTATGGGTATTTCGACATAACTCACTTTTTTACGCATATATTAATTCTAAACTTACGTTTAGTTAACAAAAAAGAATAAAATCAATTTACAATTTGTCTATGATCGTCAGAGAATGTGTTACAACACTAACAACCAGTACTGATGGCTTTCATTTCCCGGTTCCGTTGCAATATGTAAATATAGATCTCTGAAAAATTATACAAAATCATGCACAAGAAATACAAAAACACGTTCATATGCATACGCGTATCTACGATCATCCAGACATGTGTGCAAACGTAAACACTGTATTATGAATACATATTTGATGTCATGAGAAGTTATTGAATGCGTTTTATTACTTAAAAAAATAACCGCATACGATAAGAAAGGCTTAGTACTTAGTACTTCTTATTAAACTACTCCTGTTAAGACCAGCATGAATAGACTATAAAGTAAAGCACAAGGAACTGGGGGAGATATTAAGAGAGAGAAGAATTAACAGAGAAGCAGTAAGTTTTATTGTTTTATTTTACTGACATAATTTTTGTATTGTATATCTGCGAAATGATGTCAGTAAAAATACTGTCAAAATAGTGTAAAATTAAAGAAAAATATATATTCTTATGACAAATAAAACATAGTATTTATTATTAATAATTATAAAACAAGAATTTTGTGACAAAATTTGAATATCCAAAAAATTATACAAAATCGTGCACAACAAGTATAAAAACACATGCACATGCACACGCACATGCACAGGCATCCAGACTGTATAAACACTGTTGTGAATAATAATCTAATGTCAACAAAATGTTTAAATGCGTTCAATTACTTGAAAAAATAACTGCATACGATAAGAAACGTTTAGGAGTGTAACTTATTATTCATATGCTCTTGTTTAGTCCAGCCTGAAGATATTATAAACGAAAGGACAAGGCACTGTGGGAGAAATTAAGAGAGAAGCAGTAAGAGAAGGATTTGTTCTAACACACGCTACAGAATTTCACCCTCTTATAAGTAAATCTCCTTATTTCCGACTGAAAAACCTTGTCTGTTTACTCTACGCTAAACCTGTTCTAGTTTCTACGTCTTATTAAACAAATTTAAACGCTTGCGTTAACATAAAGTGACATATTAATGCTTTATTTGTAAAAAGTGAAAACGAAATAAGTAAAAATAAGTGGAATTCGATGTTTCCTACTTGACAATCTTGTGAAGTGGAAAACCGTGGCTTAATAATGCAAGAACAATATTTCAATTACGCAAAAATATTAATTATAATCAGGAGCAAATACCAAATCAGCGAACACACAACAACATAAGACAATCTCCATTACACTGGTAAGAATGTTCGTTTGATAAATGTAGAAATTGTTCGTAAATATTAACACAGTAGTAGATCTATCTGGAATACATTTTTATTTTTACGTCAAGTTTTCTGTGAATGGAAAATAAGTTGTTGGTTACTAATAACATTTTTCTTCAACATTTAATTAAAATTTCAATTAGCTGAACATCACCAATTCCTTTAGCAGTTTTAATGAATATTTGTTTTAAACGTACTTTATTTATGAACAACAGGGAGCAACATAATTGAAAGTTTAGCAACTTGTTAATATAAGCCTATTGTTAAATGCAGAGTAACAACACTACATCATTGTCATTATTAAGCGCCAGAGAATGACTAAATATTAACACCTTATTTAATGTACCTTGGTAGGCCTATACTGTCCCAATATTGGAAAACTGGTATTTTAAAGCGCGTTCCGTCTATTATGCAAAATAATTGTAATAAATAACTTCTTTAATTACGTAAGACAGGCGTAATTTACACCGTACAAAGATTTACGTTTCTAAATGAACAATTAAAGACTCCAAATTGCTAATCGGAATTGTTTTGTTACACGACTTGTTAAACAATTAGAGAGTAAATATTACAGTATAGTAATAGTCAATGCAGTAAATATTCGAACTCATAATTTGTTTAGTTTTCTCTGTGCTAGTATGTTTAGTTTATTCATGTCTTGACTCAAGTATGGGTTTACAATAACAAAAATGTCTAGGGATTAAAAAGGAAAGGAAGGGAAACTGGATGGAACGTAATCTGAGAGTGAGTGGACCATTCCACAAGGATGGCGGAAGGAGAGAATAAGAATAAAAGAGAAGATTGAAACTCCTGGTTGACTCGTACAAAGGGATGTCGATTTACACTTTGAATAGATAGGAATACAGAAGGCTGTGGTGTCTGGGACCTGCTCCACGAATTGCCGGATATAAAGTTGATTATGATGGTGGTGGTGGTGGAGATGATTCAGAACTGTGAGAGTCGTCATTCGAATTATCCAGATTTGAACAGTTATTACTTTTCAATTGTCTCAACTTCCATTAGAAGGGGCTACTGGTCACTCGAAAGACTGGTCACTACTGGTCATACCTCATTCAAACACCACTTGATGCCATATTGTATTACCATCAATGGCTGCAAAAAACTACCACAATATTTTATACAGTATTAGATAATATTAGTTATTAGATAGTACATTATAAGGGAAGGTAACTATTCTTACAAAATTTCATTATATACTTCTGATTGCAAATGATACGTACGAGGATAGATACTCGCCAACTTACTCTCTTTATTTAAACCCCCCTCCATCATAAATTCCAAACCCAAAGCAGTTACGGTTTCAATGATTTTCCTGAAGCAGTGTGGTTTTTCGTGATTATAAGTACAGGTGAGACATGTCCGGTTTCTGAGATGCTATAGTCGTGTCATACGGTTTTGCTTTCCTTCTTTTGTTCATATTGGTCACGATTAAGGAATCTACGTTTTGTACAGAGTAGTAAATATTCTAATTTCTTTCGCACTCAGAGTTCTGTATTTTCTCTAGAACGGTTTCTTTTTACATACTTCATTATCATAATCATCATACGATATTCTGTCTTAGTGCAGGGTACAAATATCACCGCAGTCTCCATTTACATATAACCCTCGCTTTTCTCCTTCCACTGGTCCTCCTTGAAAAATAATAATCCGTTCAACTCCAAAATATGTCTTCAATCAAATCCTTCATTTGCCTCTGTAAAACAAGAAAAAGCTTTCTTAACTCGTCGATTACTCTGAGCATCTCTTCGTTGTTTAATTTACCGTCCATCCGTCCATGCGTGTTTTACACAGCCGTTATTCTCATCTGTCACACCCTGCACACCAGAGGCTTCTGTTGTACCAATTACCCCTTTGCAAACTTATTCTCCCCAGCTCATGGAGTATATGTGTCATATTTCTACAGTTGCGTGGGTGTACCCCGTTCCCGTCGCCTAGGTGAAACCCAGTTTTACAGCTTTTGGGCCAACAATCATCAGGCATTTCTCACAGTTGGCCATGCCATACAAAGCACTTTATATTTACAGCTGTTCTGGTAACATAAAGTTGCTTCTTGACATCTTATTTCCAATGCACAACAGCCTAGACACTTCGCCAGAAGTCCATTTTCACTGCTTGGCGTCTTCGGATGTGTCTTTCATTTATCTCCCGAATTTCAGAGCCGTATGTAGTCATACCTTCTCAGATGACAGACTAAATTATCTTTCTGGTGTTGTGGGTTATTTTCCACCAACTACAGAATCCAGCTGCTTTATCACCATTTTCTTTTTGTTTTAATTTACAGCTATATATTCATCACTTTTGTCATCTGTTGATAATGCCACCTCATGATACCTAATAACCATTATTTTTTATAAGCGTGAGTTTGCTGTCATACGAGGGCTGCCTTTTAAGACTTTACAAACGACCACTAGATGGCGCTAGTGAGATGTGACATTATCATTGTTGAAAAATTTGTCATATGTTATTTGTAAAACAATTGCAGCTCAGATATTGGCTGAGTAGTTTGTTTACAGTGAGCGTTTGAAACAAAAGTGTTTGTGAAAAAATGGAAATTTCATGTGAAGGTTTTCGTTGGATGATTTTTTACGATTTTAATAAAGGCCTAACTCAACAACAATGCCTCGAATCGCTTTGTACAACTTTTGGTAATCAATCACCTTCAGAAAAGACTGTTTACAATTGGTTTGCGGAATTTCGCCGTGGTCGTGCTTCAGTCAGCGATAAATGTCGTGAAGGTCGACCTAAATCGGTTGTTGTTCCCAAAAACATCGATGCTGTGCACAACATGATTAAAAAAGGTCGGCATGTGACTTACCTTGAGATAGAGGCATCCTTAGGCATATCGAAGACTGCAGTACATTCCATTTTACATGAACATTTAGCTGTTAAAAAGATCTGTTCCTGATGGATTCCGCATAATTTGACCGAAACTCAAAAACAGGCTCGTGTCAATTGGTGTAAGGAAATGATCCAAAAATTCGACCGAGGAAATGCAAAATCCGTATACAACATCTTAACAAGAGACGAAACTTGGATATATTCGTACGAGCCGGAAACTAAGCAACAATCAACTGTTTGGGTGTTCCAAGGTGAACCGAAGACAACAAAAGTGGTTCGTTCGAAGACAACAAAAGCGAAAATGATCGCTTGTTCCTTTGCTTACACTGGACATGTCGCGACCATTGCTTTAGAGGATCGAAGAACAGTTAATGCTGAATGGTATACAACAATTTGTTTGCCACAAGTCATCGATGAAATCAGGAAACACAACCGAAAACGTCGCATCATTCTTCATCACCACAATGCCAGCTCTCACACAGCACGTCAAACAATTGATTATTTGAAGGAGGAAAACATCGAATTAATGTCTCATTGCCCGTATTCACCTGATTTATCGCCAAACGACTTCTTTTTGTTCCCGAATGTCAAACAAAAAATGCGTGGACAGCGATTTTCATCACCTCAAGAAGCTGTTGAATCCTTCCAAAACCATATTTCTGAGGTACCAACATCAGAGTGGAAAAAATGTTTCGAAACTTGGTTCGAACGCATGCAAAGTGTGTAAATCTCAAAGGCGAATATTTTGAGAAACAATAAAACGATTTGTATCAAAAAAGGTTTTTCTTTCATTGTCTTTGTAAAAACTTAAAAGGTAGCCTATGTATCAACAACTTTATCTCCAATACTCAGCCGTTCGTTTTTTCCAGAATTCATGTCGAAGTCTCAAGATTTGGATTCTTCATGCTGTTATGTAATTGTAGTCCTGTGCGTCCAGTGTTACCACAACTAGATCGCCAGCGAACAGAAGCGTGTAGAGACAGTCGTTATTTGTTAAACCACATTTGCCACCCACTTAAAAGCAGCCTTAATATAAATTATAAAATGTTGAATAAAGTAGGTCCTACGGAACACCCTTGCCTTAAACCTTTTGTTACCGTAAAATATTGGGACTCTTTACCGCCAACTTTACCACCACTGACATAACCTCATAAAAGATAAATCCTGCTGTATTGTGAGTAACGCTGACGTCATATAGGTGCATGAGTGGTCAGAGCTTTAGTAATGGAACGCTTTGTCACGGTTTACGCAAATCAATGTATACTGCATGTGAGTTACACAACCACTCCACGGCTGACATGTTTCTCATGAAGTTGTTTCAAGCAAATCACATTATCAACACAATACCCTTACTTCTGCATCAGTACAATACAATCACTTTGTTCTTCTGCATCATGAATCGTAGCCTGCATTCTATTTTTTAAAATTCGTCCATATAATTCGAACACCCTATAAGTGATGTTATATTATATGCTTATTTTAACCACTCACTTTAGTCCTTCTGCCCACCTTGTGTAAACTTATCTAATATACTTATTTACGTTTGGTATTCATTTTCGTTCAAAATTAATTCTTTTCCTTTCGTTTTTTGAATATTAATCTCCACTCAACTTAGAGAATTATAGCATGTTGTTTTCTGCAAGCAAATTTAAGTAGCTTACGTTTCCGTCTGTATCAATAAAACCTTCATTACTTTATAGCTGCACTGTTTATTTATGTAATAGCGATTACATATTTTCTATATGTCAATTGCATGTTATGTGCTTATTTTACCTGCTCACTTTATTCGTTATGTCTTCCTTAGGTCTGGAAACCACAATCCCAGAGCCTATTTATTAACTCAATCGTCCATTACTTACTAGTCTAGTCCACTATATTATTTCCATTATTTATTGTAAAATAAAACACACCACATACATGGCTCCACCAGTCTCTTACTCACTTTTGAATTCATTTTGCTAAACAAGTTCTATTTTTTTAATGAACGATTCCTTTACTATGGTTGCCCTACTATTCATCTCCTGATTCACGAACATATAAGTCAAAATGGTACGCTAAGTCAAGTCTTTCTCCTTTTTTGTGTGTTTTCCCCATCAAATCAAATCCTATTCGATCTAACTATTAGTAACATCGATATTACTATTGTAATTCCTGTGTTTGATATTTAATATGCATTCTGTACAACACAGATTAAATAAAGTTGCTGTTACTTTTCACTCATAAACAACATATGTCTAGTTGCAAATGTGTATATGTGTTTCATTATAAAATCTAATACTTTTGTTTTATATTCTCCACAGTATCATTGTATTGTATTGTTCCTTTTCTTCTAATTGTCCATGCGTCTAATCAACAAAGTGGAACACTTATCTGTATACTACTCGTTGTCAGTCTCCTCGATCGCGCGCGTGCGTGTGTTTGTGAAATATTTCTTATTCACATTCTGCCGAGTGTGTTAATGTCAAAAGAAGTAATTTGTGTTTCAGAAGATTCAGTCAAAAACGGAATTGCCGAAAAGCAAATTAAGTGTTCCAAAATATTTGTGGATTTAACAATTTTTGTTCCTTAATTGTTTTAAATCTCTCTTGTTTATTTGGTAAATTATATAGAACTGTATAAATTGGATATTTTATTGATAAAATTATAACATCATTATCAACATTTTATTGATAACATCATCTTTGCTTATACTGGTAGGGTCATTCTATATGGTTATTAATATTTGTTTGATTCCCATCATTATTGTGGAAACAGTTTCATCAAAGTGTATGTTAATAATTGGAAAAAACAAGTTTGTATTTTAATTTACACTGTTACACCACAAACCCTCAGAGTAAACATTATTCCGTTCATTGTGTTAATACGGTTCAGACTTTTGGACCCACCCATGAACAGATTTGACCAGAAAAATAGGATAATTCCCTGAGCATATTCACATAAGTATATAAATATTTCCAGCTTAATCCCTTTCTTGTTTGTACGAGAGAAACAGGAGTATTCACCAGAAAGCACAATCATCCCCATTTATATACCCATGAGCATGAAAAACAAACAAAATGTAAAACAGAACATATATTTCCTTTCCACTTTATTACCAAATCACTCAGATTTGCTTCGCTTCCTATGCTTTATGATTTTAAGAAAAATGTTCTGCACTTAGTTAATTATTGTTTATTTTAAAATGGTAAAATTAAGTAATCTGACACAATACATATTTCAATTTAACATCTATTACAATTAAATGTTTTATTATGTTTACCAAGGAATACTTAACTTACTTCTCTTGAACAGTATTTAACTTCCAATTATATTAATCTGCTGTCTGTACTACACGTATTCTATTAAAGAATATTCCGACAGCTGCCCGAGGGGGATGGTTCAACATATCCCTACACTTACAAACACACGTTCTAGATATTTAGCGTCAAAAAACAAGCGTGCGCACCCTTTCTCTCTCTCTCTCTCTCTCTCTCTCTCTCTCCCTTATGGAATAATTACACAATAAAACTACTTATTATCCAATTAGTTGAATTCGCTCGTCCCAACTCTTCATTGAATACTAAAGACAACAGACTGCTAAACACAGGCTGTTGATAACAAACTGAAGTTAAACATTTGCTTCTCTATCCACAATGGATATACATAAGTAAGACTCGTTCTCTGCACGTATGGGTTTAGTACGTATGGGGTTGATAATTTTCTCCATATCAACGTCACAACCTCTATTATTGCGTGGTTAAGTATACGGAAGTAGCGACTATTACGACAACATAAATGCCTCAAATTTGTAAGATGACTCCAATGTTTCTTAGACCCTAACCTCCCTCTACGACCTGTGTTGGTTATGGACATTAGCCCAGATCCCGCATCATCGTCAAGGAAAAAGGACACGATCGACTGGTTAACTGAAAACAGAATACAATTTAGAGAAAACATGAACAAATGCGAACTTTATTATCTTATAAAATACCATAAATCCAAAGTAAAACTTTTATGATAGATACTCTTCTATCTCGTATCAGTGGTGTTACATTGCCCCTCCCCCATGATTCTGACATAAATCCGATTGAGTTGGTCTGGACAGATGCTAAAAGTTGTGTCGTGTCCATACAATCAATGCTAAACAGCACAAAATAATGTATCTTTTCAACTAAGATACTATAAAACTGACAAAAAATAATTTAAAAAAATGTTTATTGTTTTGGAAAGCAATATGTAAAAAAGTAAGGATCATGAAGAAGAATATTTACAATTAGAACCGTTGAGAAACTCTAGTAAAACTCCAAATGATACTGACGATTCGGACGGGACAGATTAAGGGCTCCATAACGTATAGGCCTACAAGGTCAGAGACTATATAATTATAATTACATATAAGTACAATATAAGAGACGGAGACTTGAGTGGAACTGGAGGTACTGAAACATTATGTAAGTTTCAAGAAGATGATTGTAATATAGTAACATCGATATTACTATTGTAATTCCTGTTTTTGATATTTAATATGCATTCTGTACAACACAGATTAAATAAAGTTGCTGACTTTTCAATCATAAACAACATATGTCTAGTTGCAAATGTGTATATGTTTTTCATTATAAAAACTAATACTAAAACAATTTTTTATATATGTTTAAATATTTATATTTTGTACTGAAAAGTCACCTGAAGAAATTACAATAGTCCGTATAAGAACAGTGAATTAAATTACTTGACAACAGCACATGTTCAGTTTACTGTATATGGTTTTGTGTAGATACGCAAACGTCAATTCCGCATGAAACAAAAAGAAAGAGACGATTCCAGTTGTTACTGGTAAATATAACATCAAGCGTATTTACAACAGTTGTTTATGAATATTCTTTCAATAATACCTTCTTACCATTTAGTAACAGGTTATTATTATTATCAATATTTAAATAAGAGTTTCTGTGCTTAATTAGCAAAAATTTCAATTTTGCTCTTTTACAAGGAAACTTTAGTTAAAATAAAGAATTGATTTAGTGAAAAACTGTAGGCGTTACTATTAAATGGATGTTCACCAGTCATAATTTTATTTCAATAGGCGCATCGTCATAATACTAAATGCACAACATGCCTTCAACCATTTTATAAATTTTTAAAAATGTTTAATAATTCATAACAATAAAACAAAGAATAATAATTATCTTGTTGATTCATCCTCTTCGTTCACTTTATAAAATATTATCATATATATAAACTTTCAACTATGAAAACATAAGTAATATTAACAAAGTACTGTTTTACTCTTGATAAAACATAAAACGTTGCAGGTAAACTACCCCTTCCTCTTAACCGATCTTCACCAAAGTCAATAGACCATGAGTCCTCTACAATACAGGAATGTATACAAAACATTGTTTGATTCTGTTTTAATTTGAGACAATTATCGTTCGCCATAGAAAAAATTCTACACACAGACACTTTTCGAAAAAATTATTCTGACCATCAGGGAGGTTTTCCGTTGCCTTCTCTATGCTAATACCTTTGACGTTGTTAGAAATTCTTCCGCATTCGGGAGCAGCTTCCCAGTTACAGGGCAACAGACTGGGAATGTAGACCCACCACTGCTCATCCGCTCTCCAAGGTAGACGTTGGCACTTGTAGTGTGGAAACTCTTTACTCCGGAAGTTACCTTATGGCCCAAATCATTTTACTACTACAGAGTGAACCGTGTGAAGTAAGTTTGTCGTTTGATGAGAGAGACTGTTTTAAACCGAATCGCCATCCCTTACACTTCTTTAATGAAAAAAAATATATCTTTTTCTATATTACATTAGCAGAAATATGAAGCCGAAACAAGGAAAGGGCTTGTGAAATTCTGCCTTGAGCAATTTCTTATACTGGTGTGAAATGTGGAAAAAAGAAAGCGAGACATAGAATTGATACTTTTGAGATTTTAGTACAGAGAAAAACGAAAATAAAGGAATTGGCTGGCAGAACAGATAAAGAATAACTATAATGGACTTTAGATAAAATAATGAAGAGGAAGGAAATTGCAAAGTTATAAGAACCGCAAGCGAAGTAATGTCTGTCCGTGGGGGAATAGTAGACGGGACAGTAGAAGAGGAAGAAAGAGATTAAGAATTATTGATATTGTTAATTAAGGAGGATATACGATGCCTAAGACGGGGGTAATTGAAGGCAAAGTGGTGTAGAATCGTAAACTACCATACAATACATATATTTATATAATATAATATATATTGTATTATATTGTAGCATAACAAAATTATCACATTCAAATTTTAACTTAATGCAACATAAATAAAGAAGAAAAGGTCCATAGTGAGTGAGAAGAATGAATTGGTTAAAGATTAAACTAAAGAAACTGTACATTAAGTCAATAAAATGTTAATAAGAATAAACAATAACAAAGAAAACTATTGGTCAAAATAACTTACTATGTAAAAACCCAATAAACCAGCAGTATACCCAGTAGATTGGGGAAGCAGTAAAAAGGAAAGAAAAGAAAAAGGAGATAAAAGGGTGAAAACAATATTAATAAGGGAAATTTATAAGGTCAAGAAGCAGAGAAACCACAAGACAAGAAATTTACTAATATAATAATGAAGAAAAGACAAAATATGTCAAGATTCCTACAAGGAGCCTAGAAATAAGAAGAGCTATTCCAAAAATGTTAATAAAGGAATACATACCTTTGAACTAAATTTAAAACCAACATATTTAGACCCCGTAACTCAAGTTACAAGATACAATCCAATGAAAACCGAGTTGTAAACTAGATATAAGTATTATATGTAACAACCAGAAGACTACCAATAGTGTAGAAACAAACCAAAAACTACCATAGTGTAAAAACAAAAGACTACCAATAGTGTAGAAACAAACCAAAAACTACCATAGTGTAAAAACAAAAGACTACCATTAGTGTAGGAAATATAAGGTGAAATACCATAATAAATACAATAAAAGTTAGAGACTACAGTGAGTGTAGAGAATAACAAGTGACACACTATAATAAAAAATAGTGTAGGAAATAAAAAATTATTTAAAAGGACTGACAACATTATTAGTGATAAGAGTTTTTTAAATTAGATATAAGAAATAATATTACCCATAAAATGTTTTTTTTAAATTAAAGTTAAGTAAATTGTGAGAAGGACAATAAATACCAGAGGACAGTTCATAACTGAGGGTATAACTAATAATAAGATGTTTGTTATTTATTGATTAATCAGATAATATGTTAGATATAAAGTGATAATAGATATAAGATATTTTTTATCACAGTTAAGTTGTTACCAGAAAAAACAAATACAAAAGACAGTTAATGACTGAAAGTATTATTAGTAATAAGATGTTTTAGTATAATTAAATTTGTTACAAAAAGAACATAAAAACAAAGGACAGTTACTGACTGAAGGTATTGTTAGTAATAAGATGTTTCTATTATAGTTAAACGATATATAAAAAATAATAGGCATAAGATATTTTGTTATCATTGAATGATACAGTCAAAAATAATAGATATAAGATGTTTTTGTTAAAATTAGGTGATATATGAAAAATAGTAGATAATAAGATGTTTTGTTGTATTTAAAATCATGTTAACTAATTTTCAAGTTTGTAAGGCAGAGAGGCAAGTAGGAAATAGGAATGTTATAATTTTATTTAAAACTGTAAACCATATGAAAGGTACAAAGCAGATTAGCTAATACACCACTCTAGAAAAACAAACCAGTAATGTAAACCAAAACTATCTATCAGAGAATCAAACTACATAATATAGGGAATAGAATTCAGTCCATACAACACAGAAATATGAAAATGTAATTAGTACAGATACAAATAATAACGAATGGAATGACAAAGGAAAGAAAATTAACTTTTTTTTTTGAAATAAATAATACTAGGCCTATAATGGTAATCAACTCAGACTAAAGAGTAAATTAATCAATATTGAAGTGTTATAACAACAAAATTATGAACAACAAAAAATAATCACGGAGTGATTAATATTATTCCATGGAAATATTATCAGAAAAACACTTGTAAACCATTTAAATACTAAATTTGTACAAAATATGAGGCCTACAATAATTATCAAAAATTGTAAATTTTAGGCTTAAATGAACTTAAATCAGACCCAGCTATATATCTAATTATGTAAAATTAATTTAAGAATATTGCTGAATAGTTAGATTTTAGTAAAATTAAGAAATAATTGAACTACAGCAATACATAGGAAAACTTGTTATGTATATTTAGAGGATGAACCAAATCTGAGACATGTACTTTTATAAATAAACAATGGAAAGAGGAAAAAGACATTTCATAAATTACCCCAAAACGACGACTTTCAGAGTTTAGTCTATTGTTAATCGTTAATATGACCAGTTGAGAAATCACTAACAGAAGACCGAAAAAGTATGATTTTGTGCAAAACCATGAGTGTAGCCTTGAAAAGTGTAACAGAGGTTAACTAAATAAAAATAACACTAACAGATAAGAATTAACACCTAACTAATTCAGAACAAGAGCAATAACACTATCTAACACGAGCACAAGAAATCAACGGCCATTTTGAGAATATTTTAAACCGTATTAGCAGAACACGAATACAACACATTTGAACACCGGACACTTCACCAGTAAACCATCACGAAACGACATCGCAGGAGAAGGGAGAACACTCTACACTATATTCCAGGACAACTACAACTTCGCAGAGAAGGGAATACTCATTTATTTCGGTGGGAGAAGCTCAACCAGCATCAGCAGTGCATAGCAGAGAAAATCGAGGTTACGGCGGCCATACTTAATTTCCGAACGAGTCCAGGACACAGCCTGCTTGAAGCCAGTGACGTCATTTCGACGAATGGTTCGATGTTACTTTTAATAATTGACAATTTACATAATAATATTGTTTTTTCAGCCATAATGATTTATTTTAAAAATAGCTGTAAGGATTGTATCTTGTTCCTTGCCCTCTCTGACCATTTCGACTCGCTAAAAGAATCCTAATTAATTAATCTTGTAAAAACATATTTTGTCAATCTTGTTCGCTACCGACTTGAGCAAATATTAGCCAATGTCTGGTTCACGCGCAGCCAGAATGGCGCATAATTGTAAATGTCAATAAATGAACATAATCATTCAGTTATAAGAGTTTGTATTTATTTGTATAGTGAATGTTAGCTAATCTTTCTTCTAAAAAAATAATTTACAGTGATAAAATAAATATTTGAGAGGAAGAAGAGCAAAGTCAGCAGAGAGAATCAACAGATCTAACTACACAATTAAATTATTAATAGAAACAAATAGTTTCGAACCACAAATTCATACCTATTTAATTGGAGGTATATAAAACAAATACAATTAATTATATATTTATTAATTAATTGAATTAATTAATTAAACAAAAAAATATATGAGTAAAAGTTTTATAACTTACAAAATTTTTTATTATCAACAAATCATACTTTATTATCATACATTATTTATATTTAATTTATTCTTTGTAATTGGGAATAATTACCAATTGGTGAATCTAAAGTGGAGCTGTATCATCGGCGAGTTCAACACCGAGATTCAGACAACATTTATTAGCATCACAATTTCTATCTTTATATCTTTATTTTATTAAATATTTGTAATAAATTATATTACAATATAAACACAATTTAACAATCTGTTTCATAATTACTTTAAACTCACAAACCATGGTATAAAAACGTAACAAATTATGACAGTTTTACCGTGATGCTCCTTCAGAGGAGGTCTCTTACTGAGTGTAGAAAGTATGATTTTCCATGAAAGTTTACAAATGGTAACATTTTAGTTACAAGATGGAATCGGAAATGCAGGTATCTAAAAAAATTAAACATCTATCAGAACTGCAATGTTTGTCTCCAAGTAATCAGCTTGGTCAAAATGTCTATCAGTAAAAGCAAATTTTAAATTAACGTAAACTAACCAACAAGTAAATTGTATTGTTTGATTCACGTCTTTAAAAGATGAACCATCCGGAAATTGACAACAAGAGAGTTGCTCACCATGATAAATGTATAGTCAGATTTAAAAAAAAACCCATGCAGTAGATTAGCCTCTTTGTTGTCTCAGTAGCAAGAAGAATTAAAAAAGTAACATATCTGGTATAAAGAAGTAGTATAAAGAAGTATAAAATGGCGAGTTATCCATTGGCTTCAGGGGCGAGTACATACTAACATACATCGTATATGCACAACCCTCTCCGAATGCGCACAACTGCTGCCTGTCTTTACCAAAAATAAATAAATAAAATAGTAACAAACAAATTTTAAATTTAAAATCAATATTGATATACTTGTAAAGCGGAGTCAAATATTTTGTAATAACTTTTGTTGACTTTCAAAAAGCATATTCTTTAATTGATAGATGGTCATTGTTCAGAATCTTCAAGGACATAGGCTTAGATAATAAACCAACTTCAGTTAAACAAACGCTAAGAAATGCCTATTTAAAAGTGAAACTCAAAGATAAAATTTACCGAAAATTTGAGATTAAAACAAAAGACAGACAAGGAGATGCATTTTAATTGCGTTCTGAAAAGTCATAAGAAAATGGAAAAAGTAATTAAAGGAAAACCAAATCAGTGAGAGAACTAAACTAGTTTAGAGAAGAGACAACTTTTCAGTAAACTGTCTAACATTTGTAGACAACCTATTAACTCTGTCAGAGTAAATGTAAACAGCCAGTAAACAAGTTGAATTAACAAAAGAACAAGCCGAAAAAACGGATTTTCAAATCTCTTTTGAGAAAACCAAAGTAGTGGCAAACATGAAAGCTTTGCTTATGAAAATGGCTAAAATTAACAGAACTGACAAATCAAGCAACTGGAAGAACTCACTGAGGAAAAAGCTTCACAAAACGAAGCCGATCGATCAAGAGTTAACGGAATAATAACAGCCTACCAAGGATTTAATCAAGAACATGTGTAACGAGAAATTAATATCCATTAACACTAAACGTAGACATTTTGCAACGGTAATATGCCAAGAAGCATTTTATGCTGCGGCTTTAAAAAATGACTCCCAACAGACTCATAGAAAGACTCTAAGACTGTTCACCAGCCTTCGAAATTTTAAGATATCTAAGACATGGATTAAAAAACCTAAAAGGATATATAAGAACCCTAGATTATCCAAAGAGACAACAAATAATGCTTATCACTATGAAAAAAGATAGATAACACTGCAGATTTATGGAGATATCTAAAATGATACTGATGCCGTTCGGATTAAGGAAAGAAAGTGGAACACCAAGGGGTACATGAAGGAGAAGGAAAAACGAAGGTAAGAAGTAGTTGACGTGAGCTAGTCTCCAATGGCTCACAGATACCCCAAGCATCAAACAAATGTGCAAATCTGTGAACTTGTAGGTAGACGTGCATACAACAAGTGTTATGTGAGACAAAACCAATTGGCTATAAAAAATATTCATGGCCTCAGAGATTTAAAATAGATATTACGCTTTTTATACTGACCGTGAACAAAACACAGGAAACCTTTCACATCGTCTGACAAAGGCAAAACCATCAATATCTATTATGTGTACTAAACTCCATCAAAACGAAACCAGTCAAGTGAAAGGCAATATTGTTAAAGAACGTTGGTTTTAGAAAACATAATAAAATCTCTCTTCCTCTCTCTAATAGAATTTTTTAGTAGGTCTATATGTTATTTGATAATATGAGTCTATAAAACAAAGAGAGAAGTGTTTAGATGGATAGAACGAGACGGGGAGTAGAGAGAGAAAGCGAGAGAGAGAGAGAGAGAGAGAGAGTGAGAGATTACATACATATTTGCGGGAGTGAATGGGGTGTTTGAGTTAGAGAGAGGGAAACAAGCTCTGTGGAATATAAAAGCTGAAATAGAAAACATCAACACAGTGAATGGTATTAAACACGGTTGGTTACAAATCGTGCAAGTTTAGTGGTTTTAACAATTTGCAAAATCTCAGAAAACTCTTCTCATGAAGTTATTCCGCCACAGTACGTTCTCTATAACGGTCGAGAATGCTTCTCCCATGCTAACGCTTTAAGAAAATTCTTCCGCTATTTATTCTGATTGTTTCCTTCTAACTATTTAACAGGTTATTAACATGTAATTCAGTTATTAGTCAGTATCAGTATAGTTAAGTTATAACGTCTAACGTTTCCACTCTAAGTGAATAAAATCTATTTATAAATTGGCAGCTCTGTTGGCGGTATCTGCTACTACACATTTCACCGCATTTTTGCCTGGGCTAGCGATATGGCGCTAGTGGTTCATGTTCTTCAAATTCTAACTTATAATCCTGTTACCAACATGTTAGATATCTTAAGTTATAAAAAAATTCAGATCCACAATAGGTTTCAAATTCTTGCCACGCAATATTATCGACTGTTATCATCACTCTACAGTCTACTGTTGAAGCAGCGGTTCGTCTATTAGTATTTTTAGAAGAATTGACATTTAGAACGACATGTGCTCGCGTTCTGAGCTCCCGATTACTCTAGCTAGAGCTTTGTACGTACCGTTGCTCTTACGGCATATAATCGTTTATTTATATGTAGATTTTTCGTACCTGTAGATCAGATAATTATAAGTAATGGGTAATAATTCCAGTACAAAAAAAAATCTTAATCCCACTTTTCTTTAATATTTTGAACAGTCAACCGTCTTCAAAACAGTAAGGTAAGAGTAACAATAAGATACGGTAACATTAACTTGTTGACTCCAAAGATTAATAAACTTTGTAGTCTTATTATGTCGGTTTAATTAATTGTCTTCAATTGCCTCCAAAATTGTTTCTTTTCTTTTCATCTTCTGAATATTACCTCCACTCTACTTATAATTTAAAGTATTAAAATATGTTTTCACATGCAAGTAAATTCAAGTAGTTATGTTTGCACCTGTCTACAATAAGACCTTCATTAATTTGTAGTTCCACTATTTATTATAAATAATTCACAGGTTAAAAAAAAAAAATTTTTTTGCTTGGTGCCTAAGATTTTATAGCTGATTTCAACTATATTTGTCATGGTAATCTTCTATATCTATAAAAATGAATGTTTGTTTGTTTCTTTCTTTCTTTGTCCCGTATGCGTTCCTATACCATTCATCCGATTGCGATGAAACTTCGGTGAGTTGTTGTGCGCACGCCCGCGAAGGTTTATAAATTTTTTTCGATGGGGTCCTATGGGGGGTTTTTGGGGTCTTCCACATCTCCTCCTAAACCACTGGACCGATTTCAACCAAACTTGGCACAAATATTTTATGCAACGGGAGAACCAACATAGGGTAGGTGTTTTTTCGATGGGGTCCTTTGGGGTCTTCCACATCTCCTCCTAAACCACTGGACCGATTTCAACCAAACTTGGCACAAATATTTTACGCAACGGGAGAACCAACATAGGATAGGTGTTTTTTTCGACGGGGTCCATTGGGGGGTCCTTTGGGGTCTTCCACATCTCCTCCTAAACCACTTGACCGATTTCAACCAAACTTGGCACAAATATTTTACGCAACGGGAGAACCAACATAGGATATGTGTTTTTTCGATATGATCCTTCGGGGGGTCCTTTGGGGTCTTTCACATCTCCTCCTAAACCACTGGACCGATTTCAACCAAACGTGGCACAAATATTTTACGCAAAGGGAGAACCAACATAGGATAGGTGTTTTTTCAATGGGGTTCTTTTGGGGGTTCTTTGGGGTCTTCCACATCTCCTCCTAAACCACTGGACCGATTTCAACCAAACTTGGCACAAATATTTTACGCAACGGGAGAACCAACATAGGATATGTGTTTTATCGATATGATACTTCGGGGGGTCCTTTGGGGTCTTCCACATCTCCTCCTAAACCACTGGACCGATTTCAACCAAACTTGGCACAAATATTTTACGCAACGGGAGAACCAACATAGGATAGATGTTTTTTCGATGGGGTCCTTTGGGGGGTCCTTTGGGGTCTTCCACATCTTCTCCTAAACCACTGGA
This sequence comes from Magicicada septendecula, assembly GCA_034769895.1. NCBI lineage: Eukaryota > Metazoa > Arthropoda > Insecta > Hemiptera > Cicadidae > Magicicada > Magicicada septendecula. The sequence continues at coordinate 432,848,817 of CM068369.1, read as the reverse complement.
CCGATTTCAACCAAACTTGGCACAAATATTTTACGCAACGGGAGAACCAACATAGGATAGGTGTTTTTTCCGACGGGGTCCTTTGGGGTCTTCCACATCTTCTCCTAAACCACTGGACCGATTTTAACCAAACTTGGCACAAATATTTTACGCAACGGGAGAACCAACATAGGATATGTGTTTTTTCGATATGATACTTCGGGGGGTCCTTTGGGGTCTTCCACATCTCCTCCTAAACCACTGGACCGATTTCAACCAAACTTGGCACAAATATTTTACGCAAAGGGAGAACCAACATAGGATAGGTGTTTTTTCGATGGGGTTCTTTTGGGGGTTCTTTGGGGTCTTCCACATCTCCTCCTAAACCACTGGACCGATTTCAACCAAACTTGGCACAAATATTTTACGCAACGGGAGAACCAACATAGGACAGGTGTTTTTTTCGATACGATCCTCTGGGGGGTCCTTTGGAGTCTTAAAAAACTAACTTATTAGATCTGGTTACTATGGCAACCCAATGGAATAGATTCTGTTCTAAATATATTATCGCATTAAATTGAAGACCACACGAACGAAGTCTTTATATATTATATATATACAAACACTTTCTTTCTTTGAGTGGCATTGCAACGCATGCCGGGTATTCGCTAGTTATAAATATAAAAACCGTTTTTCTGTATCAGCTATACTTTTTGAGATACAGCGTTACTTACTAATAAGCACTTTCACTATAAAGTCTGTTGAGTTGTGGTTAAGTGAAGGTTTATACATGTGTTAGTTCCTCGTTATTTTCCCTTCTTCTTCTGTGTACAACAATCAGACCAAGATAAACTGTGGGCTCCACACATTGTTTCTCAAACTTGTACCGAACACCTACGCCAGTGGACTAACGGAAAAAGGAGTCTGAAATTCGGTGTGCCGATGGTTTGGAGAGAACCCAAAAATCACATTCATGACTGCTATTTTTGTATTGTAAATATTAATGGCATTAATCGAAATAACCGCAGCAAGTGGACATATCCTGATTTAGCCTCTGCAAGACGTTAGCCTCTGCCTACTTACTCATTCAGATGAAGTACCAATTCCAACGTTTAATCAGCTACCGGAGCTCTCGGAGGACGAGTTTAATCTTTCTGATGCTTGTTGTGATATAGATCAAAGTAACGATAGTCATTATGAGGGAAAATTATGAATTCCTCAACGTTTTAACCAAAGCGAGTTAAGTGACCTTATCAGAGATCTCAGCCTCTCAAAACAAGCTTCTGAAGTACTTGCGTCCAGGTTGAGTGACAAGAATCTACTTGATCATGGAACAAAAATTACATTCTATCGTACAAGAGAAAAAGATTTGTTACCATTTTTTTCTCAAGGAAACGATCTTGTATTTTGTCAAGATGTCAAAGGGCTTCTAATGAAAATGGGCCTTCCCAAATATTTTCCAGATGATTGGCGTCTATTTATTGATAGCTTTAAGCGGAGTTTGAAGTGTGACCTTTTGCACAATGGCAACAAAATTGGATCAATACCAATTGCTCACTCAACCAAAATGAAAGAAGAATACGATACCATAGCTTTGGTCTTGGATAAGGTTAGGTATCATGCACACGAATGGGTAATTTGTGTGGACTTAAAAACGGTAAACTTTCTCCTTGGTCAGCAAGGTGGCTACACAAAATATCCTTGCTTCTTGTGCCTTTGGGATAGCAGAGCAACACAATATCACAGCGTAAGAAGAGAGTGGCCTACGAGGGAGAACATGGTTGTTGGGGAAAGAAATGTTATTCATGAACCCTTAGTTGGACGGAACAAAATCATCTTGCCTCCACTGCATATAAAGCTTGGTCTTATGAAACAATTTGTGAAGGCTCTTGATCAGGATAGTCCATGCTTTGCATACATTTGCCAAACGATGCCTGGGCTAAGTACAGAAAAACTTAAAGCTGGAATTTTCGATGGCCCTCAAATCAGACAGTTCATAAGTGATCCTCATTTCGTAGATTCTATGAATGAGGCAGAGCGAAAGCATGGACGTCATTTGTCTTGGTTGTCAGAAACTTTCTGGGCAACCACAAAGCTGAAAACTATGAAGAACTAGTTAACAGTATGCTCAACAATTTCAGAGACCTTGGATGTAACATGAGCAGAAAGGTTCATTTCTTACAAATCCACTTGGACCGTTTCCCTGAAAACCTAGGCGATACCAGTGAAGAACAAGGTGAGAGATTTCACCAGGATATTAAAACGGTGGAGGACCGCTACAAAAGAAGATGGGATACTCATATGATGGCAGATTACTGCTGGAACTTGCAAAGAGACTGTCCAAACAAAGTTCATTCAAGAATGTCTCAAAAAAGAAGCTTTCGGAGTGTAAATTTAACTTTTCCTTGTCTTTTTATCTTATTATTTTGAATAATAATTGTTATTTTAGCTACTGTAGGGATAATGATATGTTACTATGGGGTTTTTCGAGTCAATAAATTACATTAGAAATTAAAATAGGGCTGTTCATTTTAAATTTTCACCTATACATTAGGCCTAATGGGATAACGTACACCACGCTATTCTGATTTTTTACAAACAAGAGCTCATAGGCTAAAACTAATGTCAAATTCAAATTCAGCATATCAAATACACGCAAAATCAGCTGAAAAAGCCCCGACACCAAAACATGTGTTTGCAAATTAATTTGCAAATATGGTATCAATAAAATGATTTTCTAAGGCATAATTCCTAACACTGGAAACTAATGTAAAATTTGTTCTTAATCCATCGATCAAAGATTATAGTCTGGTCAACTTATCTTTATAATACATAATGCATTTCTTCATGGCATGAGATATGAGCAACCCGGCTCAAGGGAAAACAAGTACATTCGCCTTCTCCAAATCGGCATAGTTAATTCTCAGCAGGCGCGTTTAAGATGCGAGGGTGGGAGCGACTCTACGTGTCAGTAGCTAAGTTTTCCTGATGACCCAGTACAGCGGGATATAACACTGTCTTCTTGCTCGTGGTCACGGGTGAAGACCACAACGGAGGTGATGGTGGAGAAGAGGAGCTTTGGAACAACGGATCCTGTCGCAAATAGAAATAATGAAAGTAAAACTTGAATTTGTGCTTATGCTATGAGTGCCAGAATTGGGAAAAACCCTACCACAAGGTTGACAAGTCCACGTAAAGAAGATCACCAGAGTAAAAACTGGGAAAACTAAAGGGATTAATTGCTTTTAATGAAACAAAAGTTACAGAAACTCTCTTAGGAAAAAAAGGTATCAACAAATTTACGTGGTCCCCATGAGGGTAGCGTTCTCGCATTGATTAAGTGATTGTAAATCAGAGATTAGCCCGAGGGTACACACACATAGGCTATCTGACGAGGCAGAAACGCTAGTAAGATCACCACTTAGTCAAGTCAAAACTACAAATGTGGTCAAGATGAAGAAAGCAGACACATTCTCTAACAGGAATTGTTGTTCTAATAATTGTTTTTGTCTTTCATTGCTTTCAACGCTGGTGTGAAAATATAGTTGCGTAGCTTAAGTAGTGAAGAACGACATATTTTAATTTTTAGAGAACACTTTCGTATAAAATGGCATATGCTCTAACAGGCACTTCCGACTACTTTGTATGGTTGTTATTGATGACGCAGAATCTCACTGCTAACAAATTTAGTGGTGTGTTCATCTAACAATGTGAAAGGCTTCTTAAATGACGACTTGCACTCACAAATAACACGTAACCTATGTCAGTGTTCCGAGAACCTGTCGTTTTTGTAGTAAACATGGTCGCGACGCAGTTTAGCGATGCACACCTTCTCAAACATGTTTAGTGTCTGGACTGGACAATGCGAATTTGCTTCCATTAGATTCGTTCTATAAATCTGTGTCATAATGTCTAACATTATTTGTCTGTTTCATTTTATGTATTCGTATAGATTCTTATAATAAAATTGTGCCGTGGTTTGAATTTTTCCGGCGGGATTTGAACGATCAGTGCTGCCAACGCACGTAGCAGCTGTGCGCCACAGCTCACTCGATTATTAAGGCCGTGTCTGCGCCCCGGAAAAGCAATCGAGCAGGCCTGGTTCAATCGTATAAGCTGTTCATTGTACGGTTAGTGAACAGCTTACCAAAAATTATGATCGGCAGATGGAAACAAGTCGATTTTATGTAACACAGTGGGACCCAAGTTTTCAGGCATCCCTCTCATTTCTTCACCAACCTTCCATTAGAGTGTTGGATGGTCTGACGGCCCAAGGTTAAGCTTCGTAAATCTTTCAATTTGACTTCGTAAGCCAGTAAAGTGTTTTCAGGTGAGACTCAACTATATTATTCTGTTTTCATTTAATGATGGGTTATGTGTTATGTTTGTGTATGTGTGTGTGTGGTCTCGACATCTGTAAAGTCTATTTGATTGTAAAATCTTTGTATTGTAAAATTGACTTACACGTTACTTCCGGTCTGGAAACACGGAGTGATGTTGTATTTAATTGTATATTTAATTTAATGAAATTGTAAATTTAATCAAAAGTAATGACTATAACTGGATAAAATAAACCTTGCTAAATTAATAAGAGCAGATAGAATGTTGATAGAAATTGTGATAGTGAGTGTAGTGTGTGTGTTCCGAGGCGAGAGAGTGTAGGGGTGGGTGTATTTTCGGGTATATTTTCTGATGGCCAATCTGCAAATAAAAAAATGTTATAGGGTCCTCGCACCAGCCGGGAGAAAGGAGTAGCGGCGGTGGTAACACCAACATCTGTCACCATCCGCAGAGCAGTGCACCAGGATGCTCCCCGAAACCGTCAGGCCCAGAAATACTCCTGCTACAGAACACCGAAGGACATCTGCCCGGAATGAGCCTCGAGGGAAATTCACCACACTCTAAGGATCACCTGCAGCACTCATGGCACACTGCTCAACATGGTACCATTTGAGCTCTTCAGCAAAAGTACAGGTGGGAGCGTTCAAATTATTAAACTTCAGTCAACAACTCCATTGACTGGCCCCCTGGTATTCAGGTTAAACATCTTCTTAATGCTATTAAAAAAAATGGTACAATAACTACAGCTGTTTTAAATAAAATTGTAACTGAATTTTGTAATAACATAAAGTAATGCTCTTAAAGAAAATGGTACCAGAACTCCAGCTGTTTCAAATAAAATTGTACATAAATATTTCATGATAACTTAAATTGATGTTCTTAAAGAAAATGATATTAGAATCCAACTGTTTAAAAGACTTGTAACTAAATATTTTGTGGTAACTTAAATTGATGTTCTTAAAGAAAATGGCACTAATAAAAAATTGTTACTGGTTACAAGAGTATTTTATTGCAAGTCCTGTCACTCTGGGCTGCAGCACACTTTTCGCTTCCGCTAGGCCAAGTAGTCTAGTTATTAAATTTTGCGTAACGGCCTAAATGGCAGTTACAAAATGTGCTAAGTGTAATTAAGAATAATGATTCTAATAACCCTTCCAAAATTAGAACTTTGTATTTATACAGTCCCTTGGTGACTTAAAAACAATCGACTTAGTGGGACGCATTAATCCAGTAAACAATTGATCTGGTGAAGCACATCAGTAATCAAAATTAGTTTAGGATATGTTTTTGGTTAGGTTTACAACGATTAGCACAATATCTAGCAGTGGGAAATACTGGCTTTAGTCACTAGGCATCAGTACTCAGTACTGTATTAACATAGGTAGTAAGTATTTAGTGCTACCAATAGTAACTTAAATGTCTTTCAAAATGGTATTTGACACATCTACTTTGAACACATTTAAAATTGTGTTTGTATACACGTACGAAATCGCATATACATGTATCACATATCCTTGTATCAGACATTAACCTAGAAAACTCTTCTTCTCTCCCCCTGATTCCTCCCCCTTCTCACCCACTCATACACTGTTTGTCTGTCTCTCTCTCTCTCTCTCGCACTCTCTCTCTCTCTCTTTCTCTCTCTCTCTCTCCCTCCCTCTTTCTCTCTTCCTTTCATACACGCTGTTGGAAGACCGACGATTGAGAATGAATGATATTTCTAATGAATAACATAGGCACCTCACATGAGGCGTGAATCATATTTAACTCAAGAACTTGGTGTGAAAAAAGTTTCTGCAAGCTGTTTGCCGCATTTTGAATTGTCTCTTCGGGCGTTAACTGGGCGATCACCTTCGACTACGACCACAGTGCTTACTTACAAACCGTTGTTTTTGAAGGTGTCGCATCTTCTAACACACTGACTATTCCGTTGTAAATTTCTAATGGCGCTAGACCAGAAAGTGCGGCACAGAACGTGCTTTTTACGAAATTAGGCATTTTGTGAAAACGATGTGGACATTAAACAATTTTGGAAGGCACACACTATAAAGATTACAATATATATTGCAACTGATGCCTGGCAAAATATTCCGGGAAACACCTTAAAATCTGACCGGAATAAGTTATGGCCATCTCCTTTACAACCAGCGTCTACAGAACCAGAACGTCTTGGCCGCACATCGGAATTGTTAGGCATCTGCCAATCCCTACTTGCAGACGACGTCAAAATTGGTGCAAAATAGACTTACCGGATGTAGGCTACGAAATGTTTAATGATGATGAAATTGTAACATACATAGCCACAGAACCTACAGAAGGTAGGTTCATGAAGAAGATGACCAGCCAATAAAACATGCAATCTCTCATAAGAAGGCCATTAAATCACTGACTACAGAGATCAAGTGGTACAAAGGTAAAGATGAAATAAAACTGCCTAAAATAATTTCACTGCGCCAAGTACATAATTTGGCTCTTGAAAAGTACGGTCGAAAATGTCCGACAATAAATATGTTCGAGCACATTATTAGTACGGTACATTGCTAGTGTTATAATAAAACAATTTATATTGTCTTTAACGGATTGGTTTCTTGCTCCCTCACTAATTCGTCTATTTCACTAATTCCTCACTCCTTCGGTCCCGTGGGTGACGAATTAGTAAGGTTCTACTATATATAATATTATGATATTATTCAATATAGTTTATCCTGCAAGTAGTATAACCTGTAAATACCTATATACCTGCCTCTTCCTTTTTTCTCTCTGTCCCTCTTTCTCTCCTTAACCGTCTCTTGTTACTTTGAAATTGGTGTTTTAAATATTAATTAACACACTATGCCATATGACAATTTTGTACTTTCACTTGGGTTAAATTTTTTAAATGGGTGAAATCCAATATTTTTACACTGATTCTTCTTAACTATCTCATTAAAATCGGTCAACGTGCTAGAAATATTATATAAATAACACAAATAATATAGGAGTAAAATAAATCTGATATGTTTGCTATATATTAAAAATCTATAATATTAAATAACCTATTTTGTTGGTTAATTTTAACCACATTAGCAGTCAGTCGGTCTTATTTGTGACCCGTAAAATTAAATCATTTAGAGATAAATCATTTAGTATGTAGTAACTTCTTGAGTGGTGTACTTTTTCAGCCAGGAGGTCGTGCTTGAAACAGCACGGTTTTAAGTGATCCTTTTAACAGTGCAGGGGGGCGCTACAGCGACGTTCCGCACTAGCCCCGCGCAAAGCTTATATTGTGAAGCAGGAGTGACGTCGTCACAACTTCGACATCAGCTGCTGTTGCTGACAGCGATAGACAGAACTACGTTATTCCTAAAAGCAGCAAAAATAAAAAAATACTATATAGCTTTGAAAATGTCGTTTTGCGTCTTAGTGTGTACGAGTTTCCACTTTCGTTGAGCGAACTAAAATATAGATGAGAAGAGATCATCCCGTCGAGCAACGATCCTGGTAGACGTCGCGTCGTTGGGCTAAAGACCTTTGTTGCTGAGCCCCCAAAACATAAAAAGATAAAAAAAATAAACAATAATAATAACATATCCCGAAACGCCTCAGACGAAGAATCCTTTAATATAAGAAAACTCAAATTAGCAAAGGCATTTCCTCTAACCCGGGAACTGTACGGAAAGAAAAGCCTTTCCAGAATTGCGAAAGTCCGCCATTATAGCACTGTGTTCCGGCCGGTGATCATGTATGGAGTGAAAACAATGTCCTTTCAAAATTTAGAACCTCTTCTTAAAATTGAACGAAGAATTCTTCAGAAAATTGATGGCCCTAAGAAAACCGAAGATGGGTACAGGCATAGACCGAAAGAAGAAGAGTTGTACAGGGATCTGGAAGATCTGGAAAAGGCTTTCCGAAGGAAAAGATTGAGGTTCTTTGGACATATGGTTCGGATGGATCAGTCCAGATTAAATAAACAAATTTTCAACTATATTTGGCAACTTTCCAGTCTGAACGGATACACCAAACAACTCAAGGAGGGAATGATGAGACTTGGTATCTCTATGAACGACTGTAAGGATAGAAATACATAGAGACAAAAAATTCAAAATCTTGAGGTTCTCTGCGGTGAGAAGAAGACGAGAAATTGGTGGATAGTTGAAAGGAAGGCGGCGCATAGTGTGCGAATGAGAGCCTTCTGGCAGGAGAACTTGCGTCTGTACACGAGCCATAAGATCGTGTTGTGCCTGTAATCTGGCGGCATGGTGGAGCGAGAACCGAGCCGCACGGTGGGGCGGAGAGCGCGAGAGAAAGTTAATGTGTTTCATTGCCCGACAAAAGTTCAGTAACAGCTGATCTGATTTTTAATATGCTTTCACCACCGTGTTTCTTGAAGTTTGAGGATGGTTTTAGGCATAAATTTTAACCGATAGTTTTAAGAATTTCAAAAACAGATTCTTCAGACGGTTCCACGTCATGAAGATTCTTTTTTAATTTTCATGTAATGAAATTTTCGGCATGCGACAAACTTTCGTTTTATGAGAGATAGCTATATGGTGTCAGCGAGTGAAAATTATACAAGATTCCAAATTTTATTTTGGTTTTGTTTCAATAAAATCGGCTTTTTCGTTTCCAAGATATTGGCGTTTTTGTAAGAAATTTAGTTGGCGGTTTTATAAGAAATTTAGTTGGTTGGCACATGCAGCGATTTTTCTTGTAACGATTTTTCTTAATAATAAATATTACCTTAACGTAATCATATTTTAACATTTATTATATTATTCTATTTAATAATAAAAATTTCGATTTTCATGTAGTACCTTAATGTAATTTGATTTCCTGGATTTTGTTGTCCACTGATTAAAAATATATCACTACTGACTAGGAACACTAATTAATCTGTTTAATAGTATAAAATTCTGTTTGTGTGGATGACAGGACCTGCCACTTGTCATCTAAAGTTGTCAAAACTTTCTCTGTGTCCAACAACATACTAGCTTTGTGACGATTTCTTAATACTTGCAATTTTTTCACAAGTTTCCCTTTTTTCATTTGAATTATTAGATCAAAAATTATCAGTGTTTAATACGTTTAACAAATATAATATGGCAAAGATTATTTTATCCAGTCGTTTAATCCTTTTTCCTTTTAGATTACAATATTTTAATATTTTACTAAAATTTTCTATTGACATGTTAGTGTTTATGCCTAAATGAATCCGATAACAGTAGGCCCATGATATGTATTGTTTCTTATTAATATATTGTTTTATAAAATATTCATAAAATGAATGTGTTTCTTCATCATCATGAAGTCTCCTTAAAACTTCATGGAGCATTTTGTTAAAAGCGTCTTCATCAAGTTCATACAACAGATCCTGTAACATTTTAAACACACTGTCTCGCTTTTCTTTTATTTTAATTTTTGTATTTACATTGGTTCTCCAATCCTTTAAGACATGCCATGCACAATAAATACGGTTGTCTGAAGGTCCCATAGTTTTACACCATGCTGAATAGAACGTATCTTCCATATCAGACATAAATGTATGAGTTTTAACACATCCGAATGAAGACTTTATTTTATCAACAAAAAAAATCGTAGAATGGTTTCATCCCATCTGTTCGTAAACATGAAAGCAGCAGGAAATCCCTTCCTGGTTTCATCCATAGATAGAAGTGTGTATAACTGAAAATTATAATTGATGATACCATGCGTTCCGTCGATGCATACAACATCACTACCGTATTTATCAGAACAGTTCTTTGAGCTTTGGCCATAAATATCAAGAGAAAATCGTCTTCTTTCAGCTGAGAAATCTCATACAGTGTCGTTTGATGTTTTAAGATCTTCAACCCAAGCCTCGATGCTTAGAGTGTCAAATGGATGTTTTGTGGCTTCATCATTTAGATTAAAGCTTTTCTCAATATTTATGATATCTTTTTTGTTCACTAGGTGAATTCTTTGAAGACCACAATTTGATATCGAACACCTGATATCTTTTAAAATTGCCTCATGAGGTATTTTACTTGCTAAGTGAGTTGCAATTTGGTTTCTCTCTTTCTTCGTCAAGTGAATATGATTTAACTCATTTTTATGGCCAACATGTGTAGAAAGATATGACACATTCAAAGAATCATTTTTTAATTTTTTCATCTTGATCATTGCTGGACAAAAGGCATTTATTTTACATATGCCCATAATTTTTATGTGACGTTTGTTAACACCTTGTTTCCTGTAAAAACCACTTCTGTGGCATTGGTAAACAGATACATTTCCACTTGACTTTTGTTTAACAAAAGAAGTTGTTTTTTTTCAATTTCTTGTTTTCACGCATAAAATTCATCGACAGAATCAAAACTGTGATGTTCAAACTTCATAAAAATGCCATGTACATTTTCAAAATGACTGTAAATATTCTCTTCATTATATCGCTTTGGTCTCCTTCTTATGAATTTACAAATAGACATTTTCTTTCAACCAAAACTGAAGGTTTTCCAATGTTATGATATTTTCTTTCATGCTTTATGAGGGTCTCTTTATGCTCGTATTTTGCACTACATAGAGTACACATGACAGATCGTGCTAAGGATTTCTTATCACTTTTATGTATTTTTAATATGTGACGTTTTAAACTAAACTGGCAAATTGTTGTATAAGTGCACATATCACATTTGTAAATTTGTTTTGGCTCAGAAGAATGGGTTGATTTGATGTGTCGCTGCAAATTCTTGTTTTGGGAATACTGTTTGTTACACAAAGTGCAAGTAAATTTAGTTGTTTCAATTTGCTCACCTTTGGCATTTCTTTTGTGAACAATTCTAATATGGTCTTTACAATAAGAACTTTTACTGAACTCTTTGCTGCAAAAATCACATTTTACAGCAGTAGTATTCATCTGAAAATAAACATAGCATTGTTTTCATAGAATTTAAATTGAATAAGCAAATTTCAGATGAAATGGTACTTTATGAGTTCGTAAGAGGTAATGTCAGAAACTTGCAACAGATTTTTACTATCTGACTTAGTTTATGTATCCAAACAGTTTTACTGTTTCTAAATGCCAGGCATTTAATTTACTTTTAAGTGACTAAGGGTTAACTCAAGTCGAATTAAAATATCAGTTTGTCTCTGTTGATTTTAATTTAAAAATAATTACTCGGAACATTTTGTCAATTGTTTACTGGTTAATGAGTTATTCACAACTTGGATTGACATGTGTATCTTTGCTTGAAAGATCTCAGAATAGTGACAGTGTTTGACAAGAGTAATTGTGAAATGTGTATAATAGGGTACCGGTACAATGCATAAATGATAATAAATAGTACACTATAATAAGTAGTACTAGGAGCCTGGCAAAATCTTTCTCAAATGCAACTTACACATATCCCGTTTCTGTGTAATGTGGGCGAGCGAGTGCACACACACACACACACACACACAGTACACTGTTCTGCCAGTTGTGAACTGCGGTATTTGCACCAATTTCACTTGCAGACACTTAGCTAAATAAGATAATTAATTTATTGTTGATATGAGAGGGTACATTTTATACCTGATGTGCTATGCTGCATTTATCAAAGACACATGGGAAAAGTAAAATTTACATTTTTACATGTAAAATACAGACAGATTTAAAAATTAATACCAGTTGTAATGACAGCTGAGTAAAAAAACAGTGCTTATAAAATTTTATTTACTTAACCTAACTCATTTCATATATTTCATTCGCTATATTTTTTAACTAGATTACTAAGTACATTTAACAAATTAAATTGTGTACCCCCTCCACACACACACGCACACACACACACACACACACACGCACCCAGCATGTATATAAACCTTACCTCTGATCTTGACTTAACTAACTTTTAAAGTTTTTATGAACAAATTATTCTTATAACTTTAAATTGTTTGGTTACTTTTAATTGCTTTTGTTTTTTATTTTTATATTACATTTCATGTTTAATTCACTAATTTTTACTATACTTCTAAGCCACTTACTAAATTACATTTATTATAGTATGCGTGCGCGAGTATGAAAGAATGTGTGCGTGTGCGCGCGCGAGAGAGAGAGAGAGAGAGAGGGGGGAGAGGGGGAGAGGCGAGCGCGCGTTTGCTACACACACCTGTACATATGCTAAAACAAAACTATATCAATACATCAAAACAAATATTTCTACTAGAATTTCAAAATTGATTTTTTGTAAGGATCGCTTCTCCTGATATTAAAGAAGTAAAAATACGGAATTGTATTGGCTGCCGTAAAACACTCAAGATCCGTTTTTTACATACAGAAATTTAGAAAGTCTACCTACGTTTAAATATCACTTATTTTGTGCTAATAAAATAAAACAATTCTTACCTTTAAGCGCCTACAGTGTTTTAGGCTACCTTTCGCACAGTAGTTTAGGCTATACTAAGCACGACGAGAATAATAAGCGCGGTAAAATGTTCGGACGTCTTCGTTAAAATTCGTAACATAATCAGCTAAGCTCGGTCATCGCCCCACCATTCCGCCAGATTACAGGCGCAACACGATCTTATGGCTCGTGTACAGACGCAACAGGCAGGAGAAGAAAATGAAATGATATTCTCGTGATCCACGGCTAGCGTGTTTGTGTAAAAAAGTGAAAAAATAGTGATAATAACAACAACAACACAACGAGGACGATAAAGCTAATCATCATATTTGTCTAGGCTGCATATTACTTTGTATGTAATATCATATTAAATATTCAAATTCATAACTAACCTTAAGAGTCTAAAAATTACGGAAATCAGAAAACCTGTAATTTAAAAATGTTTTCAATACTCAAAATTCCGGCCGTGTATTGTATACAAGTAGTAATTAATAATGCGATAACTTTAGGAAGCCTGAAAGTAAGACTACAGAAAGAACTGTCATCACTGTCATATACGCTGCATTTATTCACAGCTGTACTTATGCGGTGGTACCGTTGAGAATAACTATACGCTTGGGGCACATAGTGTTTTCGATTTCGCATTCTTTAGTAAAACCTGACCATTTCTAAGCTTAAATGTATACTCACGTGCGCACTGTTAGCATTAATAAGATGATCAACAGAGACAGACGCCAACAAACAAAGAAGTTAAGTTTACAGATTCAGTGCAAGCAGCTGTAACTACATAATAGGAAACATAATGCAAGTTAGTGGATAACTATAGTCAGAATTAAGGTAATATAGCAATAAGCTTGAATTGCTTTTATCCGTTTAGTTTTGTAATACACCGGTGAAATTAACAAGGTTTGTACTACTGTTCTCTAGCCACATTTAATACAAACATCATTTACTTTACTTCAAAGCTAATATTAGCCTCGCTGTTTTTTCATGTTTTGTAAACGAATAACTACTTATTGATCGAGTTTAAATAAATAAATAACTCTATATTTTGTGACTTAAGTAATTTTAAAGATTAGTTGGCAGCTGGGCAGTGTATTTATTTTCAAAGCGACGCGTCAGATTCAAACCTACTACAAGGTATCCCGTTTCCTATATTCACTCATACGAAGTATATGTTCTCATTAATTGTTACACTTCAATAAATAATTCAAGGTCTAGATATAGTACTATCCACATATACTCTGTTTATCCTGATTATTCTGATTAATCTGTACTCGGATAAATTGATTCAGATTTTCCAAAATAGACCAGAAACACAACGTTTCAATCTAATATTCTTGAAAAACTCAGATAAGTACAGAGCACATGAAGATGATTTGTTTTCAATAATTTTAAATCGATAATACTAAGTAAAGTATGTCCAATTCTAACGATTGCGGTATCAACTCCGTATGAGCAATCAAAAGTAGCACGTAAAGGTTTTGATAGGAAGCCATATAAAGGAGAGCTGGGTAAAATATTTTACCCATGTACAAGGCAGGGTAAAATAGTTCACTATGTACAAGTAAGGAGTGGTAAGGGATTTAGAACAGCGTGGATTACAAAAAGAGGACATTTTGGACGGTAAACGGCGGGAGCTAGGTGAGGGAATGGAGCTGTGAAAATTTCAGACAAATAGACAAATTCCAATAAACTACTAAATTACTTAAATTACTTCATAATTATTTTACATTTTTATCGACATGTAAAAGAACATTAGTTTTAAAACTATTGTGATACCACAGACCCAGAAAACCTGGTGTCTTAAATCGGAGGCGGTCACAGCATCCCACTATGTCTGGGTCTTAGCCAACCTAAAAACCATAGGCTAAGGAAATGGATTCTGATTTACAAACAACTCGCCAACAAAACTATCTAGATATATTAGCAAGATTGTTATAAATTTGTTTTTTGTTCCAGTTGTTCATTTAGTATTAGCCATTAAAGAGTTTTCAGTAAACTGTAGCAAAGATAGTTAGCACAATCGCCCAGGTATTTGAAGTAATGTTTTGTATATTTATACGCAAGTCATGCAATAATAATTTTTTGGGGAAGGATTCGTAATTACTGTTACTAGGAACCGTTATTTTGTATCCGTTATAGTAACAACCGTTTTGTGGGTTGATATAACAAAAAAGTTTTCTTTTCGGATTGTTATAACAACTTTTACTATGTACAGTTAAATAAACTATTTTATTGAGAACAGAGAACCAAAATTAAAAATTAGAAATGTTTTAAAATAATTGTTAGAAACCAAACTTTCTATAATACAAACTAATATAAACAGCATACATTTTAGTTTTACGATTTTCTTAGAATGCATCTACAAATTTTAAATTATTATAAATACGTATAATTTAATAATTTTGGTTAGCTAATTTTGACAGGTGCTGACGATCTGATGTACTTTGAAAGAAGTCTGTATGTGTGTGGGGGGGGTATGATATGTGTTAGGGTAGGTGGGTGGAGAAATCGTTATCTTAATTACTTAAAAAGCTGAACACTACAATTGTAATTAAATAAATTGGCTACGTTCAGCATCGAAAGCCAATTAACTTACAAATTAGATACAAGACTTTCTCAATTGAAACGACAGCCCCTATTATTAAATGTTTAATTATTTTCCTGACATGACGAACACTTGACCTAAAAACGTAAGTAGAATTACAAATTATTTCGGTAACACACTTGTTCTCTGTGTTCATGAGAAAGCTTTTCCTTTTTTCATTTTATTTTTAAAAGTAAACTCGCTTTTATGTCTTTAAACATTATGCTGCAAATTTCTGACGATTATGTTCGCATAGAATTTTAATAGAAAAGTAAGTAGTGGGCCTACAACGTTTGTTCTTACTGCGTAATTTTATTTTTTTATTAATTACGCTTACTGTTTAGTTTAATTTTTGCTTTTTCACTGGTTAGCGTTAGCTAACAGAAATTTGGTTTTGAGCTATTGAATCTAGAGAACTATATATTGTGTATGTGTGTGCGTGTGCGAGTGCGTGCGTTCGTGCGTGCGTGTGTGTGTCCATGTGCGAGTGCGAGTGCGACATCTCAGTATCTTTGGGGAAGGAGAAATAAGAGCAGCTTGAACACAATGTAAGCAGATGAATTATTTCAGTCGGAAGTATGGAATTTACTTAAAGCTCGATTTAAACTGGAATGGGATTGGAGTTCATGAACATTGTTGCCAGACTGTATCGTGACTCGCGGAATAATTTGATTGTACTTAGGCTCCTCCGCCTTTTTGTAATTTTATTGTAATATTACTAACAATAGGCTATGTATCTACTGTGTACAAAATCTATATAGTTTTATAGAGGAAAGTTCAAGGAATATTACTGTATAAATATTGGGCTAACTAAAATAAGATTAATATCTTTTATTCCTATTAAAAGAATATTGTTACGACATCACAGAACAATCTACGTATTTATCGAATGTTCCAGAGGGATCCGTAATGTAATGCGTATGGCGTACGTGATTCTCGACGCATTAGCTAGACTGTACCAGAAGCCGCGCGAACTGTGTCAAGGCCGCAATTAATTACGTCGTACACACTGGCGCCAGATCACCATGACTCAGTCCCAAGACCCACAGAACTATTCCTCGCAATTAGAAAACCAACTGCGAGAAATGATTCGCTTAGTAAGAGGACGGCTGAAGATTTCCAGTGATAAAATGTAAACACGGTGTGACATTCGCAGCAATAGTGTGGGTTTCCAAGAAGGGGACCAGGTCTGGTTGTTCAAACCAAAGCGCCGTCGTGGTCGCTCACCTAAGCTTCAGACTAACTGGGAAGGACCCTACACTGTGAAAAAAAGAATCAGCGAAGTTGTTTATCGGTTTCAGCAGGAAGGACAGCGAAAATTCAAGGTCGTCCACCTAGATCGCCTGGCTAAATATTACTTCAGAGACGGTTTGCCAGTTCGGGACGAATAGAGTTCGGGAATATTTTACAAAATTCTTTAAACAATGAGATCTGTAATTTATCTCTACCTCCTCCCTGGCAGTCCGTCACTCTCTGTCCTCCCCTCACCTCACCAATCCCGTAATCTTGCTAGTTTATTTCCCTTAGTGATACATTTAGGTAATCGTCAGAATAATTTGCTTAACGTCTTATCAGTTAACTTACGACTAAACGCTTGCTGCCTTCTGGCCATATTAATCTCTTCAATAGCCAAATCGCTATGGTATGATGTCTGTTTTAAACTTACAAAAATTTCCTGTACTTTAAAATAAATTGTAACCTGGTAATTATTTATTTTGTTAATAAGAAGTTAGGACTGAATTAGGCCATAGTACAACCAAAATATTTTCTACAGAACATTATGTTACACTTTGCATGAGTGTATTTGACAGTAACTCGTAGCACGTTATTCGTAACAGTACAACTTGGTACAATAGATTTACAATGATTATTGAATTTACGCTTGAATGATCTGTACGCGCGTATGCTTCCGTAAAAGCTAATTAAAGATATTTTTATTGTGTATTAATATCTCGATTCGCGTAACTGCATACTGAGTCTCGAGTCACAAAATGAACTTTGCGTGAATTGCAGCTTTGTTTGTTACAGAGATACATTTTATTTCACTTTAACTACTTACCCCATAACCACTGAACTGACTAATACAATTATTGGCTGCGACAGCGGCAGATTTGTAAAGATTCACTGCGTTAACCGTAACTGTATCCCCAGACATGCAAAGGTATATTTGTAAAAGTGCTAAAGTTCGTGTGTTCAGCGACAGTAGAATATTGACTACTCACATCTCTCTTAATTTAGTATAATCGAATTTATCCATTTATTTGTCCTAATCAGAAATACGTTTATTTGGTTACATACCTAAGCAAAACTGTAAACTTATAACTTCAAAGAAAGCTTTAAAGTATGATTGATTTTTGCGGGAGAATTATGGAAAGACTGAGTTGGCCTACTAGACGGATAAAGCCAGAACAGGGTAAAGTACCTAATTTTAGAATGATAGACAACGATCAACGTTGATATTTTCGTGTAAGTTTCAAAATTCCTTCCCCTTTTTATTTTCCACACTTCATAAGTTTGTTACCAAAGGAATGCGGACCTGTTAAACAAATTTTGCAAACAGAGAATTTTTTTTGTTATTACGCGTCAAAAAGATGACTGATATATAATTTGCTTACATCAAAAATCACATTTTATTACGGTATTTTAACTTTGAACGTTGGGTCAATTGAGTTTTAAATTAAATTGTTTACATCGACTTTAAGGATTGTATTATATTTTTATTTAAGTTCGGTTTGAAAAATGTGGCAGATATTGTTCGTTATACTATAGTTGTAATTAAGTTTTAATAAACATAAATATTAATCGTTTCAATAAAATTACAAGTATAGTGTGACAACATTTTTTTTAGATATCTTATCTGAAACGTATTTTACTCTCTAAACTAAGAAGCAAAAAGTATGTTAAAACCATCTATCAAATTATAATACGGCAATAATAAATATTTACATACTGATGACTAACTAGTTATTTAAAAAGCATATTATGATATTATGAAGGTAAACTTTTTTAATCAGATTTACGCTGTGTAAAGAAACCAGCCTCAAAATCCGTTAACCAGTTCTTCAGAATCAGAAGAACATCCGTATTAAAATTATACTAGTTAGACGCACATTTTTGCTACGTTACATCTGAACAAATGTACTCGCAAGGGGAAAAAATGTGTAAGTATTTTTACGATATAACAGAACAATTTACGTGTTTATCGAATGTTCCAGATGAATCCAGCGGAATCTGTGTGGCGTACTCGACGCATTCGCGAGACTTTTATGGAAGCGGCCAGCCGCGCGGACTGTGTCAAGGCCGCAATTAATTACGTCGTACACACTGGCGCTAACGCGCATTTTGGAATATTCTGGTCTGTGAGCGTTCTATAAATACAAGGCGTCAGCGGCCTTAGTTTTCAGTTAGAGTTGCGATATTTTATGTGCGGTTCGAGTTATTATCGGGCGATATTACTCTGTGCGTCCAAGTGGTTATTAGTTAAGTGTTGTGTTTTATAATCGGACGGTATAATTGGAATACATCTGTGTTTTATATTAGT